>CAKNWT010285937.1:0-20663 GCA_932066315.1 Andricus coriarius | reverse complement strand
ATATTACAGATATATTTTGCAAGCCTGAAGTTTTGCGAAAATTTTGACAGGATTTGACAAAAGTGCTAGTTAAAAACTAAAGTTTTGAATTTTCAAATTAACGAAATATATCATTCAAAACCGAGACTTGTATTCAAATATTCTTCCAGTTCTTTCAATATTTTGTGAATAAACAAAAAAGTTTAAGACCTATTATTGAATTTTCCAAACAGTAGAATAATAATTTCGTTCACAACATAAGGATATAATTTAACACAACTTGACACAATCGTTTTAGCAGAATTTCATTAAATTATTTTGAATCAGACTTATTTGATAGATTTCTTAAATTGTATCGAATGAAAGTATAGCATTGTTTTCCTAAATATTGGACAGTTTGGTTGTTGCATAAGAAATAAAATTTTGGACTTTTCCAGGGCATGGTGCAGCAAAGTCCCAAGAAATGTACAAATTATTACATTTATAATATTTTATTTTTACGATATGTTGGAAATCCAAATTACTTGTGTGAAGGCAATGTATAAGAAGTTTTGAAAATAAACTAATAAAACAAATAATAAACATAAAGTATATATAGAGTGTGGGGGCGGGGGTGCAATAAAATTAATAATCTGCCGCCCGATCCGCTTTTTTTTTTTTGCTCATCAAAATATTTTTCCTACCCTGCGCCCGAGACCCAGTCCGCCGCTGCCTTGAAATATTTCGAAATGCCATCGTGAAAAACCCTTAAATTGGTTTGAAATTCCCGCAAGATCCCTCAAATATTTTGAAAATCTTAGATTAAAATGTCCGGAAATAATTGGAAATCCTGTGAAAACCTTTGAAATTTTTTTTAATCCCTTAAATCTTTTCGAAACCATGGCATAAAATAACTCAAATTATTTTAAAATCCCGTGAAATACCTTGAAATTTGTTTAAATCCTGAAAAATTTTAGGAAATTCTGTGAAGTTCATTGAAACGTTTCGAAATTATGGCGTAAAATGCCTCAAATTGTTTTAAAATCCTGTGAAATGCCTTGAAAATGTAAAATTGTATGACATCTCGCGAAATCCCTTGACATTGTTGAAAATCCCTTGACATAATTTCAAATTCCGTGAAATCCCTTGAAATATACTGAAATCCTGTGAAAGCTTTTGTATTATTTTGAAATCCCGTGAAATTCTTTAATTTTTTGAATACCAGTAAATTCCCTTAATTTTTTTGAAATTCCGCGAAATCCCCTGATATGTCCTTAAATCCCGTGTAATCCCCTAAAATGTGAAGAGAGTCACAGTACATGAGTGCATCACTGATTTTCATTGAATTCACTGAATTCACTGAATTACCGTGCAAAATTTGAAATCCTGAATTGTTGCAATATGAACTATTTTACACGTATGAAGCCTTCAAAATCGAACGATATGCTATTTAAACGTTTGGAGATAAAAAATTGTAATTTTCAAGTGTTCTATATATGTATACAGAAAAATCCTAATTAAAAAAATGCGAAAAATTGCCAAAAAATCCAAGAACCCTTCAGGCCCTTAAGCCCCGGGCCCCTTTTCTAATTCTCCACTCCTGATCGGGCCGAATAGCGGTTCGGTGGAAACCAGCCGGGCAACCTCCGCTCGGCGCTTCGCTTCGCGTTTCGTTTCAGTTCGTGTCCTCGCTTCACGAAGGATGGTTCTACCCTCAATCACACGCGGCGCGTCCCTAACTCAAAAGAATCCAAAAAAACAACACAAAAAGGAACTCTTCTTCAATTATTCAATTCTTCAGTGAAAAGTGAATAGTGAGTGAACATTCGAAAACCTCCATTTATCAATTCTTCATCGGACCCTTCAATAATAACAATCATTTCCTGAATAAACAAAAAAAAGTTCTCGTAGTACAAAATCTGGTTCCGAAGAGTGATTTCACGAAATTCAAAAATACAAATATCAGAATACACCTCTGTCTTCAAGTCTTTTATTGATATATTCAAATTCTATGCCCTTTAATTCAAATAAAAGACTGCAAATTGTTTTTTGTGTGTTTCTCGGAAGTGGAATATTTGAAATTTCGAGCGATTGAAACGTTCGAAAATCTGCAAATCTTGGATCGGTGTTTCCAGTTTGGAGGAGCGTTGGTTCGCTGGCCGTGGACGTGTCTGTCCCGTCAGTGAACGAGAAACTCGAATCGAGAGAAGAAGCAAGCGAGCGGCGAGTGCATGGGGCTAAAATGGCGCTCGCAGTCCAAGCACCTCTATCGACCGTGACAAATAATTCAGCACTCGCTATGTACCTACGCGAGCCGCGAAATTTATAAAGTGGATTTCATCAAACCCCACCTATTTTCGGTTACACTTATTTGCAAGTGTGTCGAATCCTTGTATTGGTGGAAAAAGGGAAATAAAGAAAGGGCTGGAATCTGGATTGCACTTCGTGAATTTGGATCCCTTTTGTATTTTGTGTGGATTTAAACAAAGTGAAAATAAAATAAGTGGTGTTGGAAAAAAAGTGCACGCGAGGATTTTAAACTGATATTAAGAGAGGAGATTGAAGGTAAGGTTTTGTGATTTAAAATTTCAGGTGTTTGGTCATTTAAATTTCAATTTGTAAGTCAAGAAAAATATAAGATTTTAAATCATTCAAATTCACTAAAAAGTAAAGCCTTTGAAGTTGGGCAATTTTTAACTGAAAACGAAAGCAGTAAATTGGAATTGTATTCAATTTGAAAATGTAGTCTTTGTGAAACTTCGTTCAGCTATTTCCTGTTGTAAATAAACCTAGATTCAGGTTATCGTTTTTATAGCAAGCTATCACATTCGTCATGTTTTGACCATTCTATTGTACTTCGCATTTTTGATATTAACATTCAACTCGGGATTCAAGAACAATGGCACGGAATTCTTAGAAATGATTTATTTTTCTTTTTAATCCAACACCTAGGAGAATAAAAATAACGAAAATGAGTCAGTGGGTTTAAAGATGAATATGGAAAATGACCAATGCTTTGAATTTGAATACTTTGATTGCTGGGAACGGAAATTGAAACGTTCCAAACCGCACAATTTCAAATTTAAATATTTGAAATTGTACAATTTCTAGATAGAAGGTATAATATTGAAACAATTCAAACTTGAAATCGCTAATGAAAGAGTTTGAATGCAAACGCGAGAAATGGAACGATTCCAAATTTAAAATTATCATATATTATAATTTACAATTAAAAAGTTTGAAATAATTTTGAATTAAGAACATTCCAAATCGAATAATCTTGACAAAATTTCGAAACAGGATTTTTCCAAATTCGCATAGTTTGAAATTGTATCATTTTAAAATGAAAGAAGTAATATTTAATTAATTTAAACTTGAAATCCTTCATGGAGAAGTTTGAATGCCAACGGTAGAAGTTGCACGATTCCAATTTGAAAATTATCTAAAATAATTATTTAAAATTCAAAACGTTTGAAATATTGTTGAACGATTTTGAATTAAGAATATTCCAAATCTGATAATCAAATCGTCGAAATTGGATTTTTCCCATTTGCATAGTTTCAAATTTAATTATTTCAAATTATACCATTTCAAAATAAAAGTCATAATATTTAAACAAATTAAAATTGAAATCGTTCATTAAAAAGTTTGAATGCAAACGGTGGAAGTTAAACGATTCCAATTTGAAAATTATCTTAAATAATTATTTACAATTCAAAACGTTTGAATTACTGTTGAACGATTTTGAATTAAGAACTTTCTAAATCTAATAACCTAAAAATCAAATCGTCGAAATGGGATTTTCCCAAATTTGCATAGTTTCAAATTTAATTATTTCAAATTATACTTATAATTTTGAATTAAGAACGTTCTAATTCGAATAATCTGACAAGCGAATAATCGAAATGGGATTTTTTCAAATTCAAAACTCTAATATTAGATGATTTTAAAGTTTGAAGTGTTCAAAATTGCATAATTGGATATTGAAATTCCGAAATATTTCGAATTGTTTGCTTTTAAATTGAAATCCTTCAAAATTGTATGACTAAAAAAATCAGAGCCTTGTTTGAATGATTTCAAATTGACAACGTACCATATAGAATAATTTTATATTTTAATATAAAAATTGGACAGTTACAAAAAGCGCTTGAATTCGAATCGTTGGTATTTTAAAAATTCTTAGTAAAATATTAAAAAATTGAGCATTTTAACTTAAAATCCTCGCAATTAAAGAATTTTAAATTGTCTCCTTCAATTATATATGGTTTTAAGTTTAAATCTACCACAATTCTACAATTTTAAATGAAAAGTATTAGTTTCAAACCATTTTAAATATAAAACGTTAAAAGTTATATATCTTTTTTTAATTCAACCGCCAAATTGTACAATTTCAATTTGAAAGGCTATAAGAACAATTGAATAACCTTGAAAAAATTTAATTTCAAAATTTAAAACGAACTTCTTTGAATAGGGTAATTTCAAACTGAAAGGGATTGAAATTGAACGGTTATAAATTTAGAATTAATAATCGTAAATTAAATAAGGATAATGTTCCAGTAATCATAACGTTCCTAATAATGGCGAAACTTGTTTATTATTTGAATTTTTTTTTTTAAATATGTTAAGAGTAACATTTCATTATAAAACTTATTTTTAAAGCAATTTGTAGTATTAAATAGAAATCCAGTTAATTCAAATTATATAAAAGGCACGCAAATTTACGGTTTAAGAAATATTGAAAACTTTCTAAATAGTCCTGCATAATTTGAAATATTGAACAATTTTAATTAAAGGGGTACAAATTTAATTGAAAACGATAATAAAATTAATAATTTACGATTGAAACTTTTAAAATCGTTTATATTACAAGAAAGAGCCATGTATGTCATACAAAATAATAATTTTCAAGGGTTTAAGTGTCAATAATGTACAGGTGAAAGATCTTGAAATTAAGCACTTTTAAATTGAAACGTTACAAATTGTACAATTTCAAATTGAAAACGATCATATGCAATATAATTTACAATCGATAGACGCTAGCGTTTATAATAGAACGTTTGTTACAAATTGAATAATTTAAAACTAAATAGTTAAAAGTTGGACAATTTCAAATTTTGATCATTTCAAATTGTACAATCTTATACTTCTTAATTATAGAATAAATTCGAAATTGTCCGGTTTGGTCTGGAAGCATCCAAAGTTGGATTAAAATGCTTAACAAATGTATTGCCTTTAAAATTAAACTTATTTCCAACTTGAATATTATTATAATTACTATACAATTTAAACTCTTAAGGCTGTTGGACTCACGCTCTAGCCTACAAATTCAATTGCCTCACTTTACTCAATAAATACGAGCATTTAATACTTTTTAAATACCGAGCGGTACTCCTTTTTCAACTAGAAGTGGTTATGCAGAGGAAAATACTGTTTAATTTAATAATTTTCGCTTAAAATTAAATTTTCGCATGTTCAGCTTAGTTGAGTTACCATTAGAAAATTTCATTTTACGCAAAAATGATTAAATTTAACAGTTTTTCCCTCTACATACACACTTCTTCTTAAAAAAGGAGTACCGCTAAGTATAAAAAATTGCATTCTAGTATTTATTCAGTAAAATGAGGTGATTGAATTTTGAGGTTAAGGCTTGCGTTCAACAGCCTTAAATTGCAACTCTCCTAGACTTTTTCCATAGACTCTAATCCCAACCTTGCGAAAAAACCAACGACCCCAAATCTTTTGCATAAATACAAAGGGGCTTATCTTCAACACTTTACATTAGACCTAAGCTCTAAAATAAATATTAGCAAGTGGAGATGGCAGCGATTATTGAATGAAAGTTTTTTGATATCAGGTTATCGGCTAGAAAATAGGGTAAACTTTCATTAATTACCTCTGTTCACGTGGCACGTCGATTCAACTTAGGATTATTTCGCAGATTTAGCTTGACGAATGGCACGTGTGACTGCCCCTTTAATAATAAAGCTCAGCCTTCAAAGATCGTATCGAATACGGTGTCAATGACCATTTTATGACGACACGCCCATCTCTTTCTCTTCGTGAACCCGATCGCCAAATTGTGCAAACCTTCTCCCCTTTTATACATTTTATCGGCAGTTTCATGAAATTCCCATTTCCATGCCTCATTTTCTGTTTTTAAAATATTTTTTCCAGAATTTATCACTTCTTTTTAAAAGGCGAACATGGAACGAAGAAATAAGGAAATGATAAATAAGCTTGAGAGGTCGTGAAAAAATGATGCCGTTTATTTAGGAATGTATAATTTACAAGTTATGAGCCCAGTTTGGTGGCGAAGAAAGTTAATTGGATCCTGCGTTTCGTTACTTTGTGTTTAATATGCCCATATAGTGTTTTGCTTTATATTTATTAAGGTGACCCAAAAAAAGAAAAGTTTCGAAGTTTTTTGCGGCATCCCTCCTTCCCCATTTTTTTAGGTTCTTAAGAAAATAAATAGGTATTTTATTATTTTTATTTGTATTACATATGATAAAACCACCCCTGAAGTTTCCCATAAGAATGCATGTGAAAAAAACTACATATTTTTGCAAATTCCATCCAAAAGTATAGGCATTACTTTTATCATCTGATGAACACTCTTCAAAGAATACGAATCCATTATTGCTTTTTAATTGAAAACCCCCTGAGTACTGCGAAAAAATCATTAACTTCATTAAATATACCATGCCGTTAATAAAATACACTTAATTCGCGATATTCAATGTAAATAAAATTGTTCAAATGGACAAACATTGCTTAAACAAATTTCGAACCTTTTGTTTTTTGGGCCACCCTAACGTTTGTGACCACGTGTTCTCGAAAAAAATAATGCACATAGGGGGGGGGGGGGGCATTGCTGCTTTAAATCATTTGGTTTTATCGAGATTTATCACAACACGTCTCGATTTCGAAGAGTGTTAACTGTCGCAAAATATTTACCCGACGATCTCTTTCTGAGTGTATGTGTGTGTGTGTGTTGAAATACGAATTTATTTTACTCCAGTCCTTTTTATTATGGTGACGATGTTTATTTTGATTTTTGCATTTCATCGATTTCATTGTATATTTGGGAAAGTTAGGAACATTATTTTAATAAAAACAAATTTTTAATTACCTCTTTAATAATTAGAAGCTTTAATACTCAGAAATATATTATGTCCAAATCGAAAGCGACAAAATATTTTAGCCCAGTTTAAATTCAAAATGGAAGTTTTTGTTTTGATGTTTTGAAAATAACAAGCTTTTGACAGGATGCTTTTACATTTGGAGGATTTTAAATTGAATTCCTCTTAGTTGGGACGTTTTCGAGTGTTGATGCCATCCAATTTAGAATTTATGACGTTTGATTTTTCAAGGATTAAGATAATAATAAAATGGGACTTGACAAGTGGACACTATCTACTAGGCTAGAGGGATAATAAATAAAAGAAAGACAAACGCGAGGGAAAAAGAAGAAAAATTAATCGCAGGTGATTCTCGCACCACGAGGTGGAGATTAACCTCGACCCGAATCCTCTCGATCCTGGAGATAAGAGGAGCATCGGAGAGAACCCAGTTCTAACGGTCCGAGGACCCTATCTGGGTTTCGTACGGAATGTTTCTTTACTTCTCTCTCTTTCGGCACACCCATGGAAATCAATTTCTGCATTTATTCCAAACTTGTGGCATCTTATTCCCATTCCAATCTGATAGTCATTTTATAAGATGGGAAACTTAAATATTTAAAAAAAAATTTAATGGTCCGAAATCAGTATCGTTCAGGGCTAACATTACGGAAAATTCTGTGATACACTCAACTCCCGATATAAGAACACCGGTTTACGATATTTCTGGAGACTGGGAAATGACAGTGAATTTATTTTCTCAATTTTTTAATACAAACGTTTTTAACCCTTTTTCAGAGGTCAGAACGAAAAAATTTGGATACACTTCCCCTCATTTCCTTTTTTTAAAATGCAAATTGAAAATATCACCATTTTTTTACCATATCTACAATGGTTCTAGAAGTACTATAAAAAACGTGTCGAAAAAATTGAATCTGATCTATTTTAGTTCCCTTCTTGAGGTATGATAATCTGCACTCCTGTCTCCGAATGAGTTCAGTAACGCATCAGCATCACTTGGATCGTATCTCAATAACGGATTATCTGAATTTAAATTTCTTTTCACATCACTTTTTTGCATTAAGAAATGAATAAATTCGAGCACAGTCTATTTGCGGTAAATTTGATCATTTTTTTTATTTTGTGTTAGATTATTTCAAGAGACATTGTAGCTATATTGTAAAAGTAAGGTGATGTTTGCAATTTCAAATTTCGATTAACCAACCTGTAATTATTGTTCAATTTTGAATATATTTTTTTAATAAACTCGGTTTGCAAATATAAAATTTAAATTATTTTTCTGCTTGAAGAACTCGACATAAAAATTCTTTATTTGAATGGCTTTTATTTTAGAATTATTGTACACATTTTAATGTTTCTCATTTGGAAATTGTCAAATTTTGAAAGTATTGAATTTCTTGAATATTGAATTGGATTCGTTAACTTGCAGATTCTTTTTTGAATTCTTTAAATTATGAATTTTTTAGTTTTGAAGGTTTGAATTTGAACATTTAAATTTAAATAACGGCAAAAGGGCATAAGCGTCAGTCGGATTTTGGACTCTTTGTCGATTGACTGTTGATGCATGCGTGCAGTAGCTTTAGTAAGTCATGGATTTGAAGGAACGTGCGGTCGAAATTATTTCTTTCATATTTCTGAATATAAGAGACGAGAAAGGGGAACCTGCTAATAAAAGCTTTAAAAAATCGGTACTCGAGTTTCATGGGAATCTACCCAATGACCATCGCTTTTTCGATCTCTTTTACTCTCTTGCAAAAATGTCTTCTTTCTTCGTTGATCGTTCTTCTTAGGTTCTTTGGGCATCGTTTCTGCACGATTACATACGACCCGTGTGCGAGGGCTTTTTTCGTTTTCATTCGAGGGGTCATTTTTTTGGGAAGTGGGCGTACCTCTTTCCGGTTTTCGGCCCATTGTGTTCCGCCCTGTCTGTTTCTTCTGCTTTTTCTTCTTCTTCTTTTGGTCTCTTGGCGCATTCGCGAAATAAAGAATGTGCGTTAGCAGCCACTTTTAACGTGCCTGTATTAACGTTCTATACAAGTGTGAGTTCGTATCCATATAGAGCCTTTTAGTCTCGATTCAGTGGTGTAGCTAAAAATATCGTAAAGTCAGTTTATATCATTTTTGAGGTAAATTCAGGGAAAATTAGTAAATTTATTTCTCAATGGGGAGTTTTTTAATCTGGAATATTTTTTAATTTACTATTATTCAGTTTTGAAAGTCTGGTTTGAAAATCATTCTTTTTTCTTATAATTAAATAATGTTATAGTGAAAACGTTACACGTTGAATACCTTGAATTTAAAATGTGAAAAATTGGACGATTGTAGATGATTAAAAGTTTGAAAATTGAACAATTTTAATTTTAACACTAAAATCTGTCCGCTTTACAATAAAAAATATTCGAAATACCACAATTATCATTTGATAGTTTCAAGAGTTAAATAATTCTTCACTTAAGACGTTCAGTTTAATTTGGCGATTATGTAATTTTCAAATTTGAATTTTTTGATATATCAAGGCTAACGGCTTTGAAACTGCATACTTACTTTTGAATAATTTATTTTGAAATACTAGTCAAATTTTAAAAGTCTTAACATTAAAATGATCATCTTAAAAGACTTTTAATTTAAAATTATGCAATATTGAATGCTAAAGTTTAAAATTGTTCAATTTTGATTATATCAAAAATTTGTAAACGTTTAAAATTTAGAATATTGTTCCGAATTAGATTCATCAGTTCAAATTATTCAGTTCTGATATCTAGAATTTAGAAATTTTGCAAACCGAGAAAAACCCAGGGTAATTTGGAGTATTTCATGGAAATTCAAAAACAATTTTCACATGGTTAAAGTGTCATTTATGATGATAAATATAGGTAGCAAATATGTGGTTTCCTAACTTTATGCTCTACGCGATTATTTCCCATTAACGGTACGTGTCGTTATCCAGGGGGATCTCGAGAGAAATGCGATTTTAGTGAAGAAGCAGGGCCGAAAACGTATCATTACCGCTGACCAGATGGATGGATCGAGGAGTGCGTTTTACCGTTGTGAGGGGACACAATGGACTATATGTAGGGATCACTATGTAACATTTACGTCGCCTCGACCTGCGTTCAGATCACATACTTGATAAGGCCAAAGGGAGACGAAAGATTGAATCACCCTAAAAAACAACCTGGGGGAAATTATTACGAAATTCGGTGCTGGGAATGTTTGTAAAAAAGAAAGTTTACCCTTGAGATAAAGAAAAGCGTTTTTCAAGGTTTTCTGGTACTGATAAAAGAAACCCTGGGAATCAGGGAAAAGACAGATAATAATTGGTCAGGGAAAGTTAAGAAAAAGTCATGGAGTTTGCAGAAATCTTGATAAAGTCAGGGAATTTCTGTAAGAGACATATTTTAAATAACTGTCAAGGCTAATAAATTTCAAATATTTTAATTTTAATTAGAATTTTTTTGATTCTGTTTATAAAAGATTCTATGTTAAAAAAATGTCAAAGATGACAATTCTGATCTTTGGATGTTAATGGTCAGGGAAAATTTAAGAAATTTTGAAAATGAAATTTTTCGACCACCCTGATATAATATTCATGCTAGTAATTTCTTTTCCTTGTATTTCTGTTCCTTTTTTTCTGTTGGTGCTTCCTGGCGATTATATTTGTATTAAAAAATTGTATTATTTGGATGCAAATTCAACAATTTTTGATAAAATTTATCCTTTTTGGTTGAAAATTATATTTTTTTAAATTCGTCTTTTCGGTTAAAAAATTTACCTCTTTGGTTGAAAATTATTTTATTTTGCTGACAATTAAACATTTAACAATTAAACTGTTTCTGGTTGAAGTTTAATCTTTATAGGTAGAAAATTCATTAATTGAACTAATTTCTTGAAAATTGAACTATTTTGTTGAACATTCGTCTATTTAGGCAAAATTCGTACTTTCAGGATGAAAATTCATTTTTTTTTTTTTTGAAAATTCATCAGTCTTCTAAAAAAATTCGATTATTTGGTTGAAAATGCAGATGTTTTTAATTGACGTTAAGTTTTTTAATTTGATAATTCGATCATTAGTTTGAAAATTCAACTGTTTTCTTGAAAAATAATTTTTTTTACAGTAGAAACTTCATGTTTTTTGCGTTCAATTTGTTTTATTCCGTTTATAAAACATTCTATATTAAAATGGTGGTCTTCGAATATTAATGGTCAGGGAAAGTGGCAAAAAAGTAACAAATAATTCAAAACTGTTTAAACTTGTAACGTTATTGTGGTCAATCCTTGTGCGTTTTGACGTTATTGTTAATTGATTTAAATATAAATTATCTATAACCACCATATTGCCATATAACTACTATATTGCCTATTTCTAAATGCAGCTTTCAAATTCTAAATATGCAATTAAATCTAAAATGTATATTTGAATGTCAGGAGTCGAATTTGATTGAAAACGGGTGTAATTTCTCTAATTTATTTGAGAAAACAAGTTGTCGTACAGAAAATTGTATAAATTGCGATTCGTTTCGAATGATAAATGCTGAAAACCCTTTCTCTCGGCGTAAGACATGGAGAATTCTCTGTAATCGTGAAACGCGGCTCGGAGATCGGTTTCCGCGCGAGGCAATAAATCCCGCGGCGAAATCGCACTTTTACACCGGAGACGCGCGTATACTCGAAGTCGAATCTGGAATCGGGTTCAGACTGAACCACTTTCACCGGTTTCATCCACACACGTGTGATCCGAGCGTCCTCGCATCACATCGCTTCGCGTTTCCAGTTTTCACACAGCGCGGAATCTGAAATCGCTTGTAACACTTTCCTACCGATTTCCATTCCCTGCATGCATATATCTGCATGCATCGCCAATATTGGTTAATTTTTTGTTTGGCCCGGAGTTTTTCGAATTGATAGTAGAAATCCGAAACATTTCCATATTTACAAAAGTTTCTTCAAATTTAATCGATCATTTTCATATTATAACGAATTAAAAACGTTCCAAATCGAATAGTTTTAAATTGAACCTTCGTATTTGGACAATTTCAAAATTGAAAATTTGCAATTATGTCATTTCTATGTTACCAGTTTTAAATACAAGTTTTTCAATCTTAAAATTTTATTAATTTAAGAGTTTTTAAGTAAAATAAAATTGAAATGTTTTGGCTGTTTTTTATAAGAATTTTGTTATTAGAGTGTAATTTTGGACTACTTCAAAACGTCTTAATGGTTAAACGATGTTTTAAAATTACAAAATTAAAAAATTTTGGATTGAAGGTTTATAAGTTAGGTATTTTCAAATAATTTGAAATTCGCAGATTTATAATTAAAAAGTGTCAAATTTACACTCAGAAACTAAGACATTATCTGTTATTTGAAAATTAAAATTGAACCATTTTTAGTTAAAAAGACACTCACTAGCATTACGGAATGTTCTATAAAGCTAACCGGTCAAGTGAAGCACTAGGGCTAGGATTACGGAATTTTCCGTAACGGCAGAAAGTTCGTAATTAAAAACATCCCAAATCAAATAATTTAAAATTAAAACCTTATTAATTATGGTACAATTTCAAATTTAGAAGCTTTAATTTAATAAATTTCTAAATTATTTAACGTAACATCTTTAAACTTTAACCATTTTTTCACCAATTAAATTTTTTTAATTGAACTGTTGTTGAACCATTCGATTAATTGCGAATTGTTCATATTTCTGAATGCTGAATTTTTAAATTTGAATGTTACAATTTCAATTTATTCCATTTCTTAAGTTGTAATTTTGAACTAAAAAATGAAATAGTTGAATTTCACAAAGTAAGACACACTTTGAATGTTATTAATTTTAAGCAATTAAAATTAAAAAGTTTCAATTTCACAATTCAAATTTGAAGATTTTGCTTTCAATTTTCAGTGTTTCATTCATTTTTCTATTCCTTTTTGAAATTATTTCATTCTGCACTGTTTTTAGAACAATTGCGAATAAAGACTCTGTGAATTAAACAAAATTTAAAATCTGATAAATTCTTAGTAGAAATCAATTACAATATTTAAATATTTCAGTATATAACATATGATGAGATTATAATTATTTTTTCATTTCTCCAATTTAAAATGTTATAGTTTTGGAAGCTATGAGTTTAAAATGTTCAATTTAGAAAAGTTGCAAATATAAATAAAGATTGTCTAATTTTTTAGACTTATAGAATTAAACTTATTCAAGTTCCAACTTTGAGAGCTCTAATTTTTAAATTGTAATAGCCTGGAATTTTTTTCCTTGTATTTTAGTAGCCAGTCTGATTTAATACATCGAGATATTGAATTTGAAATCATTAATATTACAAAATTATTCCACGTCGTTTTGAGGGGTCATTGACGTGAAAAATGAATTCGGCCGCAATAGCTTCGGGCAATCAGAGTATAAAAAGAGTGCATTTTTACACGGCGGAACTTTCGATAACATCTTCATGAAGTTGCTTGGTTCCATCCATAAAACTCTAAAAGAAGCAAAGCCATTATCGCGTTTGACTTTGCGCTCTACTGTGAGCACCCAGGAGGTGGTTTTTAGTGGAGAGATGAGTTTCCTATCTGTGTATTATAAAACATCTTACGATGAGAATACTATCGTGGGATCCTTTTAACAAGTGTGTATTCTACTAATTAGAGATTTCGAGCTCATGCTTCTCAAAGATTAAAAGAACCCAACTTTTATGAGTTTTATAAATAAAAAAGATAAATAAATTATTTTCTGGTATTTCACATACGCAATTTGATCATTTTTGAGAATTTGTTGAATCTCACCTCCGGATAATCGCTATCAACGAAAGTGAAAAATTGTGAAACTATAAAAGTATCGATGAAACGTTCAATTTTAAACTGAATTGGATGAAAACTTTTTATTGAGACAGGTGATAAATTGGAAGTACTCGCTCGGATGAATCGTTTCGACAGGCGTTGAAAATTGTCGATAAATTAAGTCTATTGTTTCCGGGACGTTTGGCAATTTTAGTAGCCGGAGGTCGAAATCCTGGACTTGAAAAAAATCTAAACCAGCGGGTTTTTTGTTTGTTTGTGAGAATATCAATTAATTCGAACAGTTTTAATCAAATACATATTTCAAATTCTAATCTTATATTTTGAGAACTATATCATTCAAGAATCTTTTAAAATTCGAGTGACTAATGTATCCGGTGAAACGACAAACCTTACAAAGGATCTTTAAATCTAAAACCTCAAAAACGGAATTCTTTTGAAAGAATGAAAACATGTTTGAGAATAAAGATGGAACGTAGGATCCTCGAAAATGAGGAACTCGACAATATCATCACGTTTTTCGAACGTGATGAGCTCCGCAAGGATCAACGAAGAATTCTGAGCTCCTGAGGACCTGAGTTCACGTCCGGTTTGAAGAGTCTCAGCTACCTGGCTAACAGGTAGACTCAGAACAGAAAGAGAACAGTACCTTCTCTCCTCATTCTTCATTCTGCTCTGTCCTTTCCTGTACCATGTCTGACAGAATCTACCATACATATATATATACTACATTCTGAACATAGCAATATAGAAATAGATATAGTTATAGTTATATCTGAACATGTGGTAGAATGGAAGTCGCTGAGCTGAGATCCACTATACTATACCTGGGCACGACACTGTCAACTGCGATAACAATCGACTAGCCGGAAAAAGACAATTCACCTTCATTCCAGACACGTAGCATGGTAGCAGACAAGCCAAGCGTGGAAATTCATTTTCCCATAATTAATTGAGCACTGAAAAATTCTCATTGGAATGAAATTATAATTTACGTGCTGGAAGACCGTGTTTGACTTGATTATGCGGAGATTACTATTTTTATTGTCCGGGCTCATTGCTTCGGAATGATTTCTCTCTTGCGATTAAATTGTGTGTTAATTGAGATACTGCGTTATACTCATTTCCCACTTTCTCATATAAAAACCTCCCTGTCCCCTTTACTGTCGCTCATCTTAGTCCATCGCCCCTCCACAACCCCTATAGGTCTTCTTCTGTATAACACCCTGCCCCTCTTTTATTTTCCCCTCCTCTTAGACCCTAGGCCCATCTACACCCTCCTCTGTTTCCTATAATCTATATCATTCACCATCGTCTATCTATCCTTTTCTCCCAGCCCTTTTACCCTTCTTCGTTGTTAGTCTTTCGCTTTCTCCTTTATATCTATTCTATAATCATAGCCTCTCGCTGTTCTCCCCTCTCTTTCAACCTTACACTATATTTCTCCCCCTGTCCCCTCCTGTATACTCTAACCTTCTCTATGCACCTCTCCCTATAGCAATTACACCCTCTTATATATCTCCTTCCCCTAACCTGTATTTCCTCTTTTTCGCCTTCTGCACCCCCTCCTATTTTCCACTCTTCCTCGTATATCTTCTCAACCCTATATATACCCTCTATTCCGCTAGCTTTCGTCTTCTCTACGTATTTCATATCTCCCCTCTGTCTCAAGTATGCTGTTCGCCTCTCCCGTCCTTATATGCTTTCGCCCGCTTCCTTCAAAATGTCCTTTCCCTTAAAGGATTTTAAATAGAGACTTAAATTCCTCTTATCATCCGCCCTCTTCAATATACCCTCTCCCCCATTTTCTCTTGTTTTTTTCGTCTTCATTGCTTTGTTATTGAAGGTTTCTAATGATTTGCTCTTATGCACCATTACACGTTTTTATTGCAAGCAGAAAAGGTGATAAGAATCAAGTCCCTTCAGCTTTAGTATTTTTCCCGCGCTCTCGATGGACGTATTGAGGTTAGAAAGTCTTCACTCGACATCAAAGAAAAACATTGCATCGTCCACGTCACAGGTGCTCGACTCGATCGATCGCGATTTTCTGCAACTATATGAACGTTTGTGTCGATACTTGTGTCTCGAGGATCGATCGCCGTTCGATTCCGTCTCCCCCTTTCCCTTGCCTCCTCCCAGCGATTATCCACAGTGAGAGGTTGGCCTTCTGGCAAAAATCTCGCGAGTAACTTATCCTCGACGAGAGCGACTCACACGCTGGATTTCCACCGAGGGGAAAATAATTGGCAATATATTTCCGAAGATCGACAGTCCACGGTCTAAGCTCTAACTTCTATTCTCTAGTCTGTTTGATAGAAAGAGAAAGATTGAAAGCAAAATGATCTGATCAAGAGTGTGGAAAAGCGAGAAAGACACATACAAAAAAAAGTTGTACGCACGTGTTGTAAGAGAGGTAATGCTCGTAATACTTTGCAACTGCATGGCGATGGGGTTAAGCAACGAATTAGCGATTATTCATCGACTCTTGTTATTAGCGATTCTTCGATTATTTATTTTTTTTCACAAGTTTGCGCAATTCGCTTCTTAGAAATCCACGGCTTCTAATGACAGTCGTCGTTAATAATTAACGAGATAAGCGAGGGATAAGAACGATTGCGAAGTTGACTTGAGTTAGATAAGGAAATCCCGCAAAGAGTTAAATGCGAGTGGTTTGAATTGGGGTGATATTGAGTGAATTTATTGGAGGCACTTGAGAATTTATACGTAGATTAAATCAGACATATTTGGGTGGGAAAGGTTTCTTTTTATGGGACAGGTTCAAAGTCCGCTGCATAGGACAAATTAACTGCCTCCAACATACGAACAATATTTTATCATTTTCCGCACAATTGACCAAGAAACCTTGGTAAAAATCTAAATTGCTAATGTCGCCTTAAATCCTAGCATGTGGGCTGTGGTGTATAAGGATAAGAAAACTATATGATGGTGAATTATAAGGTCTATAAAAGGGGCGCCTACCCTCGTGTACAAATAATCGTCATTCTTCGCTCCAGTAGACGCCCTTTTATCCTCCTGTATCTATATTTTTTGAGAAAAGCACTCATTCGCCCATGAATTCATGATACAGAAATGACGATGTATTCGCGCGTAAACAAACGCCAGTCTTACGCGCAAGGATTTCCCGAGGAACGCCCTCGGCAACCCGAGACGAGAGAGAAAAAGTGAGAGAGACAGAGAGAGAGAGAGAAAGATTTTAGGTATACAGATGCAATATACTTGGTACATGGAACATATAGTGAGTAAACCTATAGCACTCTTATGAACACAACCATGTGTAGACGGATGCACTTATGCTTCTGCGATTCGCTCACTTTCCTTTTGTGTATTCATGTAGCACACAGACTCTCCAGGTACATAATGCACATCCTCTAAATTCATGTTTTTGATTGTATTCTCAAATTTACAAATGAAGGCACGTGTTCTCTATAATCATGTTTTTTCGGTGATCGTAATTTGAGTTTCCGTGTGGTTTGATTAGCAGCTGAGAGCTGACATTTCATACTGAAAGCAGCAGTGATAATCCAAATGTTTTCATGTAAAAATACACAACATATATGCCTGCTGGCAGAATCGACCAGGGATTATTCAATGTTCTCTTGCGCAATTGCACAAATGTTCAAGAGGTACTGATGCACAATTGTACATTCTTCTCTTCCGTTAACATAT
This sequence comes from Andricus coriarius, assembly GCA_932066315.1. NCBI lineage: Eukaryota > Metazoa > Arthropoda > Insecta > Hymenoptera > Cynipidae > Andricus > Andricus coriarius. Next base: position 3,081 of record CAKNWT010285937.1, on the reverse strand, counting down.
TTAATTTCTTGATGTGTATATATACAAATTTTTCTGTTCATGTCAATGTTTTCTTGTAAAAGTACACATGCCCGCTGGCAGAATCAACCAGGGATTATTGACGTACAAATTGTCTTGTGCAATTGTACAAATGCAAAACTTTTTTCATGTGAAAACAAATGCCTGCTGACAGAATCAAACAAGAATTAAGATTCAAAATCTTCCAAATTCCAAATACCTTCTACGCCACTGCGAGTGACATCAGCCATTGTATCCGAAGTTTTCGTATACACATTTATACACGCGCTCACACTCCGGAAATTGAAAGCCTATCCGCGGGCATCGATTTTTCTCTAAAGCCTGGGTCCCGTAGGTGTGCTAAGTAGCCGGATGCCATTGTCCGCGACACCTGGCCGGACGATTTGGGACGATTTGCCGAAAGCCGAAAGTCTTTTCAAGGCTCAGAAAAACTCAGCATTCGGATATCAATAGCTGAGAAGAAAAATGTGTAGGAAGGAGAGGGACGTTTGAAAATTACAATAGAGGGGGAGAATTCTTACCCCATAAAGGGCAATTTGTCGAGATGATTTGGGATACAGAATATAACACTAAAACCTATAACTATTACTATAACTATAGACTTATAGAGTATAGAAATCTGTTATTTCATGGGGTGAAGTTTTACGCCGGTGAAAATTAAAACCGAAGGCAGCTCGTGCGGCACGGTTTCAATATGGCGACGAAGAGGATAGTCTTTTGTCTAGTCTTCCGACTCCGCGCGGTCCGCTACTTTTTAGCAAGCTAGAAAAAAGGGAGCATACGTGACGGTTGAACCGCTTCGATAGTTTCACACGCTTTAAGTTTTAGATTCCTTTTCAAGCAGTTAAAGCATTTTCCCTCCTGTGGGAATTTGAGCTGATTGGGGAAAAAGGTTTTGACGCCATTGCGCTTGCATGATGTGTGACACCCTGGATGATATAAGGGACCTTCCACGTCGATTCTCACACCCTATGGCTGACAAATTTTCGGAGCTTATAAGGAAGTCCTAAGAGCCGTAAAATTTGGTGCAAATAGGCCTAACCGAGCGAGAGTTGAGGCATCTTTTGATTGGGTACAATGGACCGATAGAATAAGACGAACAACGGACACAAGCTACCGATCCGCCCAGTCACACTCGTTGATAACGTTTGTTCTAGTTCGATGACTCTCGATGCCTTTTCCAAGGTGCAATGCTCATTTTTCTTATCTTGGGACCTACAGATTGCTTTTATTGCTTTGCGCAACCTCAGACAACGAACCTTCTTTCTCCTAGCTTTCTAATATTCACGGGTCCAAATACTAAATATAATTGAGATTCTTTGATTGACCCAAATAGTCAAATTTAATTGGTCATTACCCTAAAGATTGTCAGATAAGATGGTTATTTTTAATAAAAATTTCTTAATTTTTTTTGGAAAGTCATTAACCCAGATCGGGGATTATTTCCTGTTCCTCTATTCGGAGAATTTAATCTTGTTATCCTGCGTAGGTGGAATGCGGGAATAAATTGATATGCAGCAATAAAGGGGAGATTGGAAGACGAGGCGTTCTTTCCCGAACCCGATCGAAACTGGATTCCCTTTAGATATTACAATTTTATCTCCGGGCGAATTTCCATTTTTAGTAATATAAAGGAAAAGTGGTTTAAAGGTTCTATCCGAATTTTCAGTATGTAACAGTCTAACATCTGTTGGGGCGTCAAATATTTATTCGTGATCCAATAGCGAGCATAGAAATGCGATCAAATAGGGACGATAGAGATTGGGAGGAGAGATTTCGGCATTCTTCTTTTAGATCTAGGATTGTGATTTTGAAAAGATGAGCTTCCTCAGGGTCTTCTTAGCTGATCCTTGGCAAACATGAGGAAAATCCTTTGGGGATGATCCCTTGTAGCTTTCAAGCCCGATTAACGAGCTCGTCGATCCCGAATTGCACAAGAGGGAGAGTTTGTAAAAACAGGAACAAACACGACCGCGTTTCAATTCGGCGAGCAAACGAACCTGCAAACACCACCATATAGCTCGGATCAATGGACGAAGGCCGAGAACGAAAATCAGCGCGAAAGGTCGTCCTCGATTTTGGGTGGAGCGCTAAACTTCCTGAATCCTGTTTCGCTTCCTTTTCAAATTGCAAAACGTTTTCAAATACGCCGACTTTCATAAAGATTCCCCTTGCACGAAGAAAAATGTATGTTAACCTTGCGTTAATCTGAAACATTCGAGATGTTAAAGGCAAATTGCGCATTCGTTTGGACAACATAGTTAGTGTTTACGGTTTTAACAACTTGGGAAAGAGTAAATATATGCCAAAGAGTGAATAGCATACAAAAGAGTAAAACATACTGTTATCTAAAGAATATTGACTATTGTCCCTCTCATTCTTGTTGGTCGACTTTCGACCCCTGCGGGCATTCTAGTCGACTGCGATTCCGGTGTTTTGAATAGGCCGATACGTATTCGCGCATAGGAATACGGAAAGCGCCGGAAAGTGGCTTCACTCGGTCAGAATCAAAGGGCATCGCGATACAGATGCGGCAGCCTTACATAATAGCGCAATATCGTGCTCAACTCTCGCAAAGAATGTTTTTTTTTCTTCGCATATATATCGAGAGGAGTATACCTCCGGCGTGCGCGATTGCGTAGGTATTTTGCCGGTACTGTTATATGAGCCGCTATAGATTTACCTAGCTTGATACACGTGATATATAACTTGGCATATTATATGCATAAAGCGAATTGAATGACGTAGCCTCTATGAAAAGCATATTTTAGACTGTAGTATATGCATCTATAGTAAAAGTATCATGTGTAAAACGTAATTATGAATAATATAGATGTATGTGCATCAAGTACTTCTGCACGTGCATTTTGTGTGACATATTTTACTGTGCATATGTGCAATATTTATCTGTACATACACTGTTAAAAATAGTATTAAATTTAAAATACCAATGTATATTAAAATTCATATCTCAAGCATATGAAATCGCTATTTAGGTACGTGTTTATTAAATTTCATATACATTCGTGATAATCGCTCAGATAATTCCATTTTACACAAAAT
>CAKNWT010285936.1:0-10364 GCA_932066315.1 Andricus coriarius | reverse complement strand
AAACAAGCCCACTTTTGGGCTTGAATCAAGACTTTTTTTTTTCTGTGTATTTTAGGTTACCTAAACTTAAATTGTATTTTAAGTTTACAAACATTTTCTCAAATGCGTTAGAGTCAATATAACCTCAAACTTAAGAACCCTATTCCATCGTGTAGACAGAAAAAAGTTGTTATGCAATTTTAATTAAGGATAGCTAATTTTGATTCTTTGGAAATGTTCAAAAATTGTAATATTCCATAATTGTAATATCAAAAATATATAGCCGTCAAATATAGTTGTTGAAAATTGAAAATTCATTTTTTTTGTAGGAAATTCGTCATTCAGGGTTCAAAAATTCGGAAACTTCAACAATTTGGTTGACTTTTTTTTTCTTTCTTGATTGAAAAATAATTCTTGGTTAAAAATTAATCTCCTTTGATAGAAATTGTATCTTTTTTAGTTGAAAGTACAACTCTTTTTGCTTGAAAGTTTAACTATTTGGTTAAATATTCAACGATTTTGTTGAAAATTCATCCCTTTCCTTAAAACTTCTACTATTTGTTTGAAATGTCAACTATTTGGTCAATATTTCTTGGTTGAAAATTCAACTTCCTTCCAAAAAATTCATCTTTTTGGTTTAGATAATTAAGTATTTGTTTAAAAATTTAACTGTTTAAAATTAATCTTTGTAGGCTGGAAATTGAACTTTTTGATTAAAAATTCAACTATTTTGTTGAAAATTCCTCTCTTTTGCTTTAAAGTTAAACTATTTGGTTGCTAATGCAACTGTTTGGTCTGAAATTAATTGTTATATGTTGGTTCAAAATTCAACTATTTGCTTCAAAAACCATCTTTTTGGATTGAAAATCCATGTCTTTTGTTAGAAAATTAATCTTTTTTGGTTAAAATTCAACAATTTTGTTGACAATGCTATATGTTTGGACTTGAAATCTAAAGCGCTTCATATTCAATTCTATATGGTACGTTTACATTAATTGTATTAAAATGAATTCATTCGTCTATTATATCCCTAATTTTTGTGAAAAATCACTCTACTTTCCCTGTTTTAAGAGCTAGAATCTTGGACTGTGAATTCTGTTAAAATATTATGTTTGTCTGTTTTGTGACGTTACCCTGGGGGAGGTGGGGGGGGGGGGGGCAAGCCTTGTGTGATGATCTGTGACAAAGAAGAGGAGGGGTGGAGAAAGTTTTTAAAATAGCATGACACCTGGGTTTACGTTTGGATTCCCTCGATTTACTAACAAGGCCACTGCAGGCCACGCCCGAAACTGTTCTTAAAACCAGGTTCTAGTGCAGTTTCTTGACAGAGAAGTGTCCTTTCCCTTTTTTTAAACATAGTTTCTTTATTTCTCTTCTCATTGGTCCCAGTTTCATATTTATTGCTTTCTTTAGCGTTGTTTTTCAAAATAGATCATAGGATTATTGCCAGATGTTAGTCATAAGAGAAAAGGACCTCACTGCCTTCTTGAAGAAAGTTTATAGCAGGCTGCGCAAAAAGGAACCTAAATTGGTCGGGCTTTCTATAAATATATAAATAAAATAATATACAATAGAAAAATGTAAAAAATATACAAATATAATATAAAATAAATAACATCAAATATAAATAAAATATAATAAAAAATAGTGTACGAATATACGTATAATAATAATAAAACCGTGAATTAGCATATGAATACATTATATAATTGGCAATATTTCACTATTGAGATGTCCTTTTCCGTTTCCTGCTTGTCTTAATTTATTAAGGACAAGGGACAAGGCTATTGTAATGCCTGAGCAAAATCGAAACAGCGAACATGTGGATGGAGATCTCAATGTCGGAAATCGAAGGCAAAAGGGGGCCATGCGCGAGGATCTATAAATTTCAGCGGACAATGACTTCCGCGTCGAGCTGCACCCCCTGGAGGAGCAAGTCAGTCCCATTTTCACCCCGTTTTCTACAAGGCTACAGACATCTTTACGACCTGAATTTATAACCAATACTTGTATTCTTTGCTCCACTTATTGCACACAATTTATTGCTCATCTAACTTCACTTGGGCGACAATTCAGGTATGCATAGGGACCAGGTAAAACGCAAGGGAGTCACTTTTTAACGAACGTCGCACGTTCCTTATAAGCCCCCTTGGCCATATACTCGTACATACTTTATATGAGGAATGAGCGAAGAAAACGTGATAAATCCATTTTTTGCAAAAATTAAGATAATTATTATTTCTGTATGTTTAGAATATCACCAATTCGATTATTTATCAAACTAAAGTTTGCCATCCATGAAGTCATATGAAGTAAAAAAAAGATTAATTTCCGACTACCTTATTAAACATGTTAACACTGTTCAAAATTCATAATTTTTTTTCAATATTTCTTTTATAATATATAATTTGACTAAGTTTTCAATTTTTATTATTTAATTCAAAATATAGTACTCATGTACAAAGTTATCTTTTGATTTCGTCTGTAAACAAGAAATTCTAATTTATACAATATCATTATAACATGAATAGTCAGTGAATTAGGCCTTTACTGAATCAAAAGTGAATAAATCTATTTAAATTTAGTTAATAATTTCAAGACAGTAACTTCTGATGTTAAATTTTGATCGATTACTGGTCAAATAATTTTCTGGAGAACTTAACATCAGAAATTAATTAATTACCCTGGTCGACAAAATAACATCATACTTTAAATTTCAAGTGAGTATCAAATTTTAAATGGATATTTTTGCTTTTAATTTATTTTACAGTCTGACTGATTATAATACTCAATTTTCAATTCCATTTTAATCAATGGATAGCTACAATATATTCAGCGCTCGGATCGTGCGACTTTTTCGACTTTTTTGAAAAACTGCGACTTTTGCGACTTTTTGAAGAAACATGCAACCAATCGAATTTTTTCCTTTTTATAAGTAGTTTGATATACTTACTTTGAATTTTAATCACAATGAAACTTTTAAAATGCAAATTCAAATCTAGAAAAAATTGTACCATTATTTAATGGAGAACATTAAAAATTGAATAATTTCGAATTAAAGCTTTATAATACATATTAGAAAATTGAACATTTTCTAATTTCATGAATCCGTATTCAAAGTTTTAATTTTTTATAGTTGCATGCCTGAAAACGCTTTAAATCGAATAATTTCAAGGTCAATTACAGTCTTCTCACTCTTTCCTCTATTCCCATTTTTTATCCTTTTTGAAGGATTTACAGTTTTTCTCCTGTTTTCAAGAAACTTCTCCTGTTTTTCATTTTCTCGTTTAAATGCAAGCTAAGTTAATAGAAAACAATAAGAAAATCCAACTACAGTAAACTTCCGTTTATTTTAAGGTCCTTGAAACGTACCCGAACAATTATTTTAAAGCTCAAGGGGCCCCCACCTCTACCGCCATTCGGCAGTTTATTTTTATCAACGGCGTTCATTGACTGCCCCGTTCTTGTATCGAGGCGCCGCCTCTACGCAACTTTTTCAAGCGAAAAGCGCGGGTGATTTGAAATCAATAATAAATACTGTCAATAATAATACTAATAAATACACCCGAAATTCCTAGAACTGGTGGCCCACGCAGTTTGTCAGCTCAATGGGTGAGAAACGGTTGACGTATTTCCATGACGTCGTGAAAAAATATTCAATGTAAACCAACGAGGGCACTCTTCGGGCCTCTTTTTATTGATTTTTCAGCCACTAACGCGGAAAAGAGTGTACACTACAGGGACCGTGGTAGGAGATGACGAAACTGCGCAACTTAGAATAAGTGCGTGTAGAGGGTTTAAACTTAGTGAACTTTGAAATAAGCGATCTTTCAAATAAACGGAAGTTAACTGTATTTTTGGTTGAATGTTCATTCTTTTCAAATAAATTGATATTAAGTGTTTTTGTCTGCTTGTCAAAAATCAATATTTTTTTAATATTGATTTTTATTTCTAAGATGTGAGAAAATTGCCCTCTAGCTCCGCTTGGATCCGAACCCAGTTCTTTCAGATTGCCGGTCTGATGCTCTTACCCACTACCCTACGAAGTTCATTCTTTTTTGTTAAAAATTCGACTATGTGGATGAAAATATAATTATTTCGTTGAAAATTCAACTATTCTGTAAAAAACTCATATTTTTTATCAAAAATTTAACTGATTAATTGAACATTCGTCTTTTTGGATAGAAAATTTATCCTTTTGGATTGAAAATTGTTCTAATATTGTAGACAAGTCATATTTTTTGTTTGAAAATTATTTTTTTGTTCAAATCCAACTATTTCGTTGAAAATTCACCTTTGTAGGTTGATATTTCGACTATTTGACTAAAACTTTTATGAGTTTTTTTTTAAATTCAACTATTTGACTGAAAATTAATCTTCGCGTTTAAAAGTCAACTGTTTTCTAAACCATTTGACTTTTCATGCTTGAATTATCTTTGTCGCCTCCTTGTTAAAGTTATTTTAAGTACTTTTTTGATCTTGTAGGGCCAAATGAGTTGGATGTAAGAAAATTCAAATTTTTCTTTTTTTCAAAAGCGACGTATTTTCCAAAAAAAAAATATCAACAGTTCCTAAAATAAAAAAGACCTTAAATTCTGTGATAAAATTGGGGAAAGATAATACCAAAAAATTGAAAAAAACTAACGTTGTGTACAAATTTTGTTGTAAAAACTGCCCAGCAGTTTATACTGGAGAAACAAAAAGAGCACTGAAAACACGTATTAATGAACATATAAAGAACAAAAGTATAGAAAACGTTGTGTATAAACATCAAGAAACTTTACAACACGAGATTCATTGAAAAATGTTGAAATTCTCGACACAGAAATTAATTATAAAAAAAGAATAATCTCTGAAATGATCAACATTAAATTAGATAAAAATAGCATTAACAAAAAAGAGGATATTTACTCTTTAAGTACCGCTTATTTTCCTGTACTAAGAGCATTTAATTTAAATAATTAGAAAAACAATATATATATCTGTGTATGTATGAGTTAGATATACTTTGCTTACGTGTGACACCTAACTGTGATTTTATGTAAATACTCGTTTCCAAACTTCATATTTTCATACGATTTTATACCGCTGACTTGGCATGATGAAGCCAAAATAAAATTTTAAAACTTTTGACTAGTTAACAATATTGTTAACTAATCTTCAAACAAGGTAAATATCCTTATAAATAGATTTTTAAGAGAAAGTTTTATAATTCGACATTGTAAATTGTGATATAACCATGTTTTTAATAAACTTCTAGCCTCATGAAGTCAGCGCACCAATGCTGACGAAACGTCGCTTTTGAAAAAAAGAAAAATTTGAGTTCTCTTACATCCAACTCATTTGGCCCTACAAGATCAAAAAAGTACTTCAAATAACATTTGACTTTTCAACTTGAAAACTTAACTCTTTTATTAATAATTCGTCTTTGGGTTGAAAATTTAGCTTCTTTGTTAAAAATGAAATATATTTCTACTTCAAATCTTAGGAATTTAAAGAATTTCATATTAAATTCAATATTGTATATTTGTTGATATTATTTGAAAGAGCTTAATCCCCTATTATCGTGCGAATTGCCCTATTATAAAAAAATTTATATATATAATTTTAATATATGAAATTAATAATTTCATATATTCAAATTATACAGTCTCACATTTAAAGCCTTATTAATTGTTGAGTAACATCAAGTTTAAAATGTTTAAATTGAATGTTTTTGAAATTCAAAATTAATTTGAATTATAAACTTCTCTTATTTGAAAATAATCCAAGTTTCAGATTTTCAGAATGGAATTTTTTAAACCCAGGTTCAGAATCTTTCACGCTGAACGGCTATTGAGAAAAATTATTTTAACTTTAAATTTTATTTTGATTATCCAAAGAATATTTGAAAATCAGTTAAAATTATATACTCTATATTTCTAAACAAATACAATTATTATTTTAGCCATTGAGTGTCTGATACTGCTTCTTTTCATTATCTTTAAAAATTAAATGCGACTTTTTTTGGACTTTTTCCGAACTTCCATGCGATTTTCTTTCTAATTTTTGAGTAAAAATAATTATAAACTAATTACAACAATGGTTTTCGCGGAAGTCTATAGGGAATTGCACATATAGTTTTTCACAGCTTTTTATTAATAAAGGGTAAAGGGGTGGTTATTCTAGAAAGAGGTACACGCAATATTACAAGGACTTAATTGTACATAAACCCGACAATAAAGAGAGTTTATATACCATAAGGTCAGATACAAAAGCATTGTGATTTTTAGATTTATTTTTTAATGTACTCGAAGGGGATTATAACGACCTCTATAATGGGCTATTTTTCATACTTATTTCATTGTAATAATTATCTAATTAGCTCGGTTATTTAGGGGAATAGTGAATATTATTTTATTTCTTTATGTATGAGGATGATAAACTGAAAGTATTACATTTTTAACAAATTGTATAAGGTAATATAAATTTTAAAGGAAAGAAATGTTCGAAGTTTTGTCAAATTTGGTATAATATACTTTTACTTTATAATAATCGTTTATGTTTTCATTTAGGGGAAACTATGGAAGAGTAGATGAATTTCAAGAGTAGGTTATTTGACTTTATTGCAATATATAAAAAAGTGGTTCCTAAAACATTTTATACAATATTTAGCACAATATTTACCACAACTGCAAGAAGTTCTATCGAGATATGAAAATGAATACATGTGATTGATAAGAACTGATTTTGAGCATTATGGCCAACAAAATGACTTTTATATTAAAATGTTGAACAATTGACTGTCTGGCTATTCTTCGTTCAACATGTAAATTATTTATCACAAATTCAAAAATGAGCATTGTTAAAAATGATTTTTAAAATCGAAAAAATTATTCTCATTTTTAATTGTAATTAATTTTGGAAGAGAACTGAATGCGAACTTTAGAAAAAACATTTCACGTTAAAATTGGTCATTTAACCATAGTTATTTAGAGATTTATGTTTTTGTTTTCTCTGAAGGTAAAAGTTTAAATTCTTATTTAATCCTAATGTTATAGGGCTCATTTTATTCCTTAATAGATTCTGTACAAATCTCTTTGGTATGTTTGTATTTGAAAAGATTTTTTCAGGAATTATACAATTGTTAATTTTATAAACAGTATTTTCCTCAAATAAATTTTTTTTAAATATTAACAGACCAAAGAGAAACAAACCAAAAGTAAATAAAAAGTAAAGTAAGTAAAGTAAATAAAGTAAAACAAAAGTACATAAATCGTTTAAAAAATCATATCAAACACCTACTTTTATTTATTTCATAAACAAATAACACTATTTAATAGAAGAAGTCCGTAATATTTTGTTCAAAAAACTGTAAATGAGATAAGATACTGTTTGGAAGAAAGAGTTACATTATAAACAATAAACATCTGTTTTTCTATTTGAAGCTTTGTTTCCAAAACTATTATAATAAACATATTTCATTTTAAAGTCTGTACAATGCCTATTTCATAGGTCTTATTGTATTCTATATCCATTCTTATCGCATGGTTTTTGAAAGGTTGCTGTTGAATTCTTTCTACCTATTTCTATGTAAGATTAAAGGTTCTAAAATAGTATGGGATTCTCCCGCAGTGGAAATAAATGTCCAAAAACGTTATTAAAACGCCCCAAAAATTAATTTTCTTAATGAGTATGAAAAGGATAGAAAAGCATAGAGTTTTCAACCAGCGGACTACTAGGATAAAAAAGAAGAGAAGTGGATAGAATAGTCGAAAATAAAAATAAAGTAAAATACAACAAAAAATGAAAAACTTACAGAAATCCAAATCCGAAATTCCTATATTATCTATACAATTTTGCACCGAATGATGATTAATTCCACCTTTCTTCAGTTAAGGGTTTTCACAGTAAGTGCCTGATCAATTTGATCCCGAAATTATATCAAAATAGTATGCAACACACTTTTAATAGATTTTGAATTTTTTATTTTATCAGAAAATTGCGCATCAGAAAGATACGATTTTCAAATTAATTGCTTGTCATGAATTTGTATGAGGAGCAACTGTCTTTCCTACATTTTTTGAAACGAATAATCATTAATTTTTGACGAAACTTTGAACTATATGTAAATTTAAAGAAACAATTTTTAAAGGTACAAAAATAATGTCCAGAGGCAGAGATTTATATTTCAATATAATAGGAATATTTGAATTTTTCTCCCACCCTGGAATTCAAAATTCTCTAAAACACTCGTTCGGTTCTAGGAAGTTGTAAGTCCTCCAGAAGTGGGATTCGAAACTAGGTAACCCGTGTGGAAAAATTTCGTGGCCTTCTACTGTTTCTGTCTAGTCCGCCTTGAGTCGACACTGGCACGTGACAGGCTGACTGTCCAGTGGCTAAACTGGAATGTAACGCTCGGATCGACTAGTTTCTAGACAGCTCGTCTATTTTGAATAAAAATAATTAATAATTAAATATTATAATTATTTTTTATCACATAAAAGTCTAATTCTAATATATAGATTTTGCAGTTAATTAACCATATTTTTAAAAGTTACAATTTTAAAAAGCTATCTAAAAGTGAAAACTTATTTCATTTTTGTCGGATATGAATTTCAATTCATTACATCGTAATATCTATTTGAATAAAACATAAACAATTTTTAAATATCAAAAGTGCTTGATGTGTGAATAAATCATTGAAAATAATAGAATTTGTATAATTATACTTGCGATTAGCTACGAAATAATTATTGTTTATTATTTTAAATAATTAATACGTTAGGCTTAATTATCATTTACGGCTTACGCAATCAAAAAATAATTAAAATAAATGAAGTAAATCATTCATCCTCAAATTTTATTTTCTGGAATTTATTATAACTTTACTATATAATTCAATTGAAAGAAACTGTGTTCAAACATTCTTCAACGAAAATCGTTGTTAAGAATACAGTTCGTATATTAAGTCTATTAGGATTTCAATCACCTTTAATAATTATTGTTTATTATCTTAAATACGTAATAGTGTATATTTAATTATTACTTGAGCATTTATGCAATTATGTATTATAATTTCCTAAATCTTTTATTCAAAAATTATTATTTTCTGAACTCACTTCTGCAATTTTTGTTCAAGTCCAAATAGTCATTATGTCTAGAAACTTGCTAAAATCTGGACAGTCTTCATATATTCAAATTCATAACGAACTTCTAAATAGCGTCAAGACGGGGACTAGACAGCAGAAAGGTTAGAATCGAACAGATAGCAAAACTAGACAGCGCCAGTATAGCACCAGGCTAGTGTTGCGTGAATAGACAGGCATGAAAAAAACTGTACTGGCTTTAGCAATATTCAAGACGGCCACGAAATTTTTCCACATGGGAACTATAGTAAGAAAAAATTTTTAAAAAGAAAAAAAAACAATTTTAAGAGTTCACAACTTTAGTTAAAAAAATTATTATTTTGTTGAAAATTTGACAATTTTGTTAGAAAATCATTCGTTTGTGCTTAAAGTTCAATTGTTTTGCTGAAGAATCGTCTTTTTGTGTTGAAAATGTAACTGTTTAGTTGAAAATTAACTTTTTTTTTTGAAAATTCATATTCGCGGATTGGAAATTTAAATTTTTATAGAAAGATCGCCTTTTTGGCTTGAAAGTTCAACAATTTGGATGACAATTTTTTCAGTTTTGATTGAAAAACTTGTTGGGCTGAAAAATTATCTATTTTGGTCGAAAATTCAACTATTTACTGGAAAATTCATATTTGCGGGTTGCAAATTATAAAATTCAAAATTTAAATATTTTTTTGAAAATTCTTTTTATGCTTTGTTAAATATTACTTCTTTTAAATATTTTTGTATGTTAATTTTGCAGATTACTGATCAATGAATGATAAAACATGATCAGTAATAGGCAAAATTAACATAAGAAATTATTTTAATAATTCCCTGATCGGCAAAATAATATCTATGAAATATTAAATATATATCCAAATTCGATTCTAATATCTTCAGATTATAAGGAAAATCTCACAGGCACTTCAATTAGATGCAGAGATCCGCATTGACGAGAGAAGAGAAAATGGTATATCGAGGTCACAGACAATTTAAATACTTTGTTGAAACGTCCTTTTTTTTGTTAAAAATTAATTTTTTGAACTTCAACTTGAACTATTCGTTGTTTTGGAAATGGCCGTAACTACGTGTATCAAAATTTCGGTACGAATAGCTAGTTCTTTTCGATATAAATTCCAGGTGGAAGGTGCTATTTGCACCTAAATTACGGTATGAATAGCCGGATTTTTCCGGTATACACGTATAGATACTTCTTTTAGAAATATGTCGGGCATGACTAACCTACGACTTTTATTAAAAAGTATAACAACTGCCACTCGATAGATA
>CAKNWT010285926.1:0-32171 GCA_932066315.1 Andricus coriarius | reverse complement strand
TGTTTATTTATTGCCTAACTTCTTGTTAGTAATTCTAATTTACATATAACTCCTTTATATAAACGTAATTATATGGTCTTATTAATTTGAAAATAGTATTTTACTGCTTTTGAGTATTTCGAAAAGGTTTTTGCAGTTAAAAAAAATCCGCTCAGGGAAATATTTTAATTTCATCAAAAATGGTTTCCCAGAAGCATTCAAAACAATCTCCTATTCATAACTTTGGGGTACCTGCAAATAGCATTTAACTTCTTTAAAAGCCACCGTGTTACGTTTATTTTTTTTATATTCGATTTTGTATACATAGAAAAAAAGGTATATAAATAGAAAGGTATATGAATGCTAAAATAATGTACTGTGAATATACAATTTATAATTATGAGGTATTATATCAAATGATCTCAATATTTTTTTAAAGCGGCCCGCCTTAGGATAAAGGATTCATGAGACAGGCAATTTAAAATATTTGTTTAAAAAAGAAATTCACAACCTTTTAGAAATTTCCTGAAACTTTTGTATGAACTTTATGAAGCAAATAGCAAATTACAATTTTAGCAATAATTTGCTTTAATGCAGAGGTAACTTAAATCCATCATCTTCCACGCTGCTATCATGTCCGACTATCCCCTACCTGTCCGATTTAAAGTTATTTTATTATATAGGATTATAATAATTATTTTTTATTTTTGCTGTAAACTCTCATCATGTAACGTTAGACAGATTATTATTTATTATTTTAAATTAAATGGTCAACTAATGATATACAAATATAAGAAAATATTGTTTTTAATGCTTCTTCAGTGGCCGGGACACTTTTGAAGTTGGAACTTAGAAAACCCGTTTTTCGAGTAAAATGCATCTAAAGATGGCGAGTATCATAAGCTCACGTAAATATCAGGGTTTTTCAAAAAGCGTGATGTGTGGGAAATAAATCGTTGAAAAAATGATTACAATAGGGATTTCCTCCCTTATTCTTGCCAACTCATGTGATGCGTGTAATATCATTCCCTTTCTATCAAAAATTAAATTATATACCTTCGACATCGTCACTTCCTGATAAAGGGTCTAATATTAGAAGGGAAGGAATTAAAGGAAGGAGTGGAAGATGTGCTAAAAAGGGTAGATGCTAAAGTAGAGATAGAATAAATGCGAAGTACAGGAAAGAAAACGCGGAATGGAGAAAAAATTGTACTAGTTAATTTAAAAAAATGGAAACATAAAAGGGAAGTGATGGCAAAGAAGAGGTTGTTATATAGAAGCTCAGAGAGAATAGAGGATGATTTGACATGGGTAGAAAGGAAGATGCAGTATAAGTTAAGGCAAATAGCGGAAGCGGAAAGAGGTAAGGGAAAAAGAACGTGGGTTAAGTATGGCAGAATACAGATTGAATGTGTATGGTGGGATTGGGACGAAGGAAGGGAAGATTTAGAAAGAAATAAGGTGCCGGCAAACTAGGAGAGGCAGGAACAGGAGATAGGGAAATAAGAAATAGTGAGAAACAAAAAGAGACGAGAAACGAAAGTAGGGAAGAATGGAGAATATGTTACTGGATTATAGCAGGATTGGAAAGAAAGGATAAAGACTTTATGAGCAATTCGGCGCAATGGGATATAGTAGTAATGATGGAGACATGGTTAGATGAAAGGGGATGGGAAAGAGTAAGGGGAAGTTTACCAAGAGGTTACAAATGGCAAGTTCAAAATGCAAGAAGGAAAAATACAAAAGGCAGAGCAATGGGAGGAATGATAATTGGATTATGGAACGAATGTATAACAGGAAAGGATAAGAAAGAGAGAAAAGAGCAAAAAGAAGGAATAAGATTAGCAGATGTAAATATCGAAGGAGAGAAGTGGTAGATAGTGGGGGTTTAAGTGAACGGTGATATGCAGGAGAAATAAGAGGAGATAAGGGAACTGATGGAAGAAAATAAGCAAGAGATAAGGCTCATAATAGGAGGAGATTTTAATGCGAGAACAGGAGATAGAGGAGGAAGGGAGTGGGGTGGAGAGCGAGGAAGAATATCCAAAGACAAGATACTGAATGGGGAGGGAAAGAAATGGTTAAAGAGTCTAGGGGAGATGGGATGGTTTATTCTAAAGAGAAGTATAGAGGGGATGAGGAAGGGAAATATACACGTTCAGGAGGAAAGAGGGAAACGGTAGTTGATTATGTGGTAGTGGACGACGAGGTAAGAGAGAAGGTTAAGAAACTAGAGGTAGGGAATTATGTAGATTCGGATCACTTTCCCATAATAGTGACAGTAGAGGGAGAAATGAGTATTAACAATACGGCTAAATAGAAAGCAAAAGTAAAAAGAGCAACAAGAGGGGATTGGTCAATAGAAGGTAAAGAACAGTTTAAGAAAATAGTCAGGAATATCAAAATGGGGGAAGGAAACGTAAACGAGGAAATGGAAATAATGATAGGAGAAATAAAAAGAGTATTAGAGTGCACAAGTAAAAAAGAAGTTAGTGAAGGAGGGGATAGAAGTGGATGGGATGAGGAATGTAAGCAGAAGAAGTAGGAAGTAAGAAGGAAATTAAGAAAATGGAGAAAAGAGACAAGAAGTGGAGAAGAATATAGGAGAAAAAAGAAGGAGTATACTAAGTTGTATGATCGAAAAAAAGAGGAGGAAAATAAAAGGTTTGAAGAAGAAGCGGAGAAGGCTAGGACGGAAGAAGAGGTTTGGAAGGTGGCAAGTAGAGAGAGAGAAGAAGGAAAAGAGTAAACCAGGATATTGAGATAGTAGAGTGGAAAAGATGGTAGGGAGAAGATGAGGAGGAGGACATTACAAGGAAGGAAATTGTCAACGTATTAGGGATGATGAAAGATGGAAAGGCACCTGGTATAGATGAGATCCCAAATAAAGTCTGGAAATATGGGGAGACAGAATTAGAGGAATAACGTGGATAATGCGCAATAGGGTATGGAGAGGAGAGGGGTGGCCAGAGTTATGGAAAGAAGGAGTAGTGATACCAATAGTGAAGAAAGCCAAATGGAAGGATGCTAAAGATTGTAGAGGAGTGACACTAATGCCAACATTATATAAAGTATATGTGACTGCTTTATCGGAGAGGTTAAAGAAAGAAGCTGAGGAAGGAAAGATAGAGTATCCGAATCAGACAGGGTTTAGAAAAGGGATGGGGGTGATGGACAACATATATGTTCTGAACTATCTAGTAAATAATCATTTTTAGATGGCACTTGCTCCCAGTGGAACCCTGCGGTGGTTGTTTAACCTTTTTTTGAATTATATATATATGTGTGTGTATATATATGTATATATGTATATGTGCATTAGTAACTTTTTGGTATCTTACCTAGAAGAAGGCCGATAATGGGCAAATGGCACCATGTGAACTTCCATCTAATACTACACTGCTGATGGCTGGTGACCTTCTCAGCATAAAGCACCAACCAACGGTGACTCTCTCGGTTCTAGTTCTGTCCCCATACTCCCGCACCATTAACCGAAGTTTGGTGGGACTGACGTTATAACTAAACTCTCCACCCTACGTCGACTAACGACCTAATTTGTACATGATTTCGTCTCGCAAACGCAAAATAAATTTCTCGCATAAAGGTGATAGTTGCGCGCACACTTTGAACAATGAATAATGCAAAAAATAAAATAGCCTTGGAATGGATTTGAATTTTGATAAACGAAAGGCATGTACCCGGTAAAGGTAAAGGTCAAGTTTGAGGTGATGAATGGAGATTGGATATTTGGAATGCTAGAGGGGTGAATAATCTTAAGGTAAGAGCATCACGGGAAACTATGAACGTAAGGAAGCTAGATATTTTATGTGTACCTGAAACAAGGAGAAAGGGATGCGACATTAGAAACATAGAAAATGGAGTGTTGGAAGGCGAACATGAATTATGGTCAGAAGTAGATAGTAAATCACATGGTAGTCAAGGGGTCGGTTTGATTCTGAATGAGAGAGCAAGACATCTCAGGGATAATAGATTTGTATCTCCTAGATTGTTGTGGGTCAGAAGGAAACTGGAATCAAAAGATTATTTATCATAGCATGATACGCCCCAGTTGATGGTGAAAGGTGTAAAGTGAAGACGCCTTCTCGGACACTTCATGTGATACTATAAGTACTAGCGATTGTGGTGAAAGAGTCATTCTACTAGGTAATATGAACGGATGTGTCGGCGTCCAACGTCATGGTACAGAAAGGGTGCTAGGTGATATTGGGAATCTAAGAAAAATTATAATGGAAAAATATTAGCTATCTTATGCTTAGAAAAAGGCTTATTTATTAGAAATACTTGGTTTAGGTATAAAATGATCCACATGTACACTTGGTGTAGAGGAGATAACCAGAGTATAATCGACTTCGTGGTTGCGGATGAAAGCCTAAGAGAGCTACTAAAAGATGCATGAGGGGTCATGAGGGGTTCTGAATGAGTGTGCTACTGCAGTTGTAAGTAAAATATCTGGCGATGCATGGTGGGATGATGAAATTCATGAAGCCGCCCAAGAAAAGAAAGAGGTGCATAAAAGAAAGTTGCAAATAACAGGCCTTAGCGATGAGGAGAGAAATAGACTTGAAAATGATTACAGATACAAAAAGAGGAAATTTAAACTACTAGTCAAGGAAAGTAGAGATAGAATCAGAACAAAAGAAAATGTAAAATGACTTTGAAGAAAGAAAGAAACTGTTTTATAAATGAACGTTGATTAATACGAAGGTAGGTAAAAGTACAGAGTTAGTCAGCATGAGAAATAGCAAGGGTGAAATGCTATATGATACAGACGGGATACTAGATGCTTTAAGAGACTCTTTTAAGGAATTATTGGGAGATGAAGCTATAGGGCTCCACAATTGCGATTTAGAACACGATGCGTTGGAAAACTCAATTGAGAGTCTGTGCATCTGAGGTTAGGGATATAATTAAGAACTTCAAAAATGGTAACGCTGCTGATGTAGACAGTATTATCGCTGAAATGATTAAATACGGTGGCGACTACATACCTCACAGGTTGTGCGAATTTATAAATTTATGTTTCGAGATAGGAGAAGTTCCAGATGAATGGAAAAAATCGATTATCGTACCAATATACAAAGGAAAGGGAGATAAAAGCAAGTGCAATAATTACAGAGGTATCAGCTTATTAAGTACCGTAAGTAAAATATATTAAAAAATACTTAATTGTAGGAAAAAGAAAATAACAGAAGAAAATATATGGGAAGTTCAAAGTGCATTTATACCAGGAAAATCATGTACGAATCAAATATTTAGTTTAAGACAGATCACAGAAAAAAGTTTGAGAGTAAGAGAATAAGTTTTCTATGCATTTGTCAAGCTAGAAAAAGCGTTTGACAAGGTAAATAGAAGTAAACTTTGGAAAGTCTTGAAAAAGTACGGAGTATATACAATAAAAAAACAATAAAAACAATATGTGCTGGTAACAAAGGGAGTGTACGTTTTAATGGAAAACTGAGTTAATGGTTCGATATTATACAAGGTGTTAGACAAGGATGCCTTATGTCCTCATGGCTATTTATTATATTCATGGACAAGTGTCTAAGAATGACCCTCTTCAGCGAAAAAGGTTTCGATCTCGGGACAGTGACGGTACCTGGGTTAGCTTTCGCAGATGATAAGGTTGTTATAGCAGAGTCAATCGAACACTTGCAAAGAATGTTGAGAAAACTGAATACAAGTATGAAGAACATGGGCCTCAAAATTAACATAAATGAAACACAAATTAAGGTCGTCGTAAGCGAAGCCTATTCACTAGTAACTATAATATAGATGGTTATAATGTGTGAAAGAGACAAATAGTTTATAAGAAATGCATGAAGAAGAGTGGCAGCAAAGTGAATGACGCCTGAAACAAAAGACTTTGGATACTAATGGATACGAGTGGGGACCTTCACATATTGAAAGTTGGGGTGGTCGCTAGAGAGATTAATCAGCAGTCTGAGTCGGAGCAGTTTTGCGGAACAAACGGGTTATTCAAATAAATAAAACGGGAATTCTAGATCAATCTAAGAATCTGTACCCTCTCCCCCTCATCACACCCTTGCTTACCGAGTGAGTCACGCTTACTCCGAAAGGGAAATGGCTTAATGGTATAATATTAATAATAATTTTTTATGTTATTTCAATTTGTCATACGAAAATAATCTTTGGGTAAAAGGTTACGATTCAAATTTTTGAAATACAGTGACTGAAGTTAGGATCCAATCACTCCACCGTTTCTATAATCTATGATTGCACTTGATGGGTTGAAAATATAGTTTTGTTCTTCAGCCAGCGAATAAATATATACCTAAATCTAAAAGATATAATACGTAATTTGATTAAATACAAAATAATCGATCTTGGAAAACCTACTCGCCATATGACAGACTTTACCTCAGATTATTAAATTTCTTTCTGGACAAATTTCTAAACCGCTTTCTGTGCAAAAGATTTAAAGTCTGCCTGGACAAAAATCAAAGAGACATTTTTGGAAAAGGGTTTTTAGGGCTAGTAAAACATTTTGCTTTCTTGGCAAATGAGGATGATAGGCTTTGCAAGATTGAAATGAAGAATTCATACTGACCGGTATATTTTACAAAGTAGATTCCTTTCTCTGAGAGCGAAACTCCAGTCATCGATAAGAATGAACTTTTGAGTATGAATAATTCTACTTGGTCATGTTTTTAATTACCCCACATTTAATTTGACATATTCTTCATATTAAAGGATAATTTTAGTTATTTGTAGATTTTAAGACCCACAAATTTCGATTTTGTAATTTAACAATCATTTATTACATAATTATAAGATTCATCGGTTATCAAATTTTAATTATCAGCAGATGCCGACTGTTTAGTTCCAACCTCTCTACCTATTTCCTGGAAAAGGCTGGCCTGCCGACAGGGTTCACAGTTTAAAGAGTTCACAGTATAATGCACATTAAAATGTACAATCAAAAACTTGAGTAATTCTTACCCTGGCAATGTTAAAGCCTAATCCCTAATTCTTAAATTCCTAACCCATACATTGGTTAGTTCATTCTTTTCAAGCGAAATGCGTTATATTTATCAAGGCTCTAAATAAAACTTTTTGTCTCAAGACAAGTAAACGTCGAGTAAACATCTACAACTTCTAAGTCTCGCCCTGTCTGCGAGCGAGACATAGCTGTCTTGAAGTTAAATTCAAGTCCAACGAAGTCCAACTCAAGTCGAAATATTTTTACACTTGGGCTAGCTTGGATTATCAGGGAAGAGGTTAAACTAAGAAAATTACTCTCGACGGATGAACAAAAAAAAATCACTTGTGATTTTAGGCCTTTAAGACAACTCGGTGACTATAGCGGCAAAGAGAATGAGCGCTGCCTCGCTCGAGAATTTACAGCCTCTTGTACCCCATGTCGTGTCCGTTTTGCTATTCTCTGATTAGTCGTAATTTGGCCACTTCTACGGCGTCGCGTGGATAAAAGGAGAATTAAAATAGATTCGTATTATGTAAAACGACGCTAATATATTTTTATTTTAGTATTTGAATTCCCGTTGCTGCTAGTCTTAATTTTATAAACATACACCATTTCCCTTACCCTTCATTCTCTCAATTCACTCTTAATCTATCTGTTCCGAGGTGAAAACGATATATATAGTTTATATATAGTGAAAAAGACAAAGACATTTTACATTTGTTTATACATTTTTCTATATAAAACATATAAAAATTATCAGTGTTTTGACACTGTATATAAACTATATATATATATATAAAATTTTCCATTGGGTTCTCAACAATTCAAAATGTTACACCGTAATTATAAATTCTAAGTATTCGCGAAACGGGCCTGACCTACAGAGTAACCACGCATATAGCTCGTATCGATAGTATTATATTCTCACTAGAACCACCTTAAGTCCCAAAGAGATAGATGTTGAGTTGATCGAAAAATCCTAGAGCTTTCTGGACCAATCCAGGTCCTAAAGAAAATCTCGAAGACTTTCTGTCGGTATCTTGAAGCCATTTCCCGTTCAGATTTTTAGATGTTAGTTTGCTAAGAGTGCATAATGATGGAACTCGCGGGAGAATTCAAATGATAGAGCTAAGGTTTCAGTTTGAGTAGCAAGTTGACTAAGTATTTCGGGCGTCCCTTGAATCGATGACCCATGATGATTATTTTGACTCCGAAAAAAGGGTTGACGTGTAGGGAAATACAAGAATTCGGAAAGAATCACCTAAAAGAAATTAAATTAGTTGATAGAAAAATCCTAGACATGGAGCATTGTGTAGCTTGAGAGGTGTCTCAGGCTATATAGTTCATGATCTTGATGAATTATCTTCAACTTAAATATTACCAAAACGTATGCGTTGTGGGTTTCAAACTTCCACATCACATACACCAGAGTATAAGCTCTTCTGAATTCAAGCCTGTGTAGAGAGACTCTTGCATTTCAAGAAAGAAAGTGAAAATCTGCGAAGAAGCGACAATGCCGCAACATGGATGATACATCAACATTCCGACTACGATGATTAAATGGAGGCATGATTTCTCGCTTCAGTCGGCTTGAGGCAACAGCGTGGAAAGGCACATACATTAACCCAGAGACGTCTTATGCAAAACGATCTAACTCACGTGCATCTGTGCGTAAATCCCGAGGTCATTAATTAGGAATCTATGTCGCATCAGCTCTTGTAATTAGATGCAGTTAATAGATGCTGGGGCGAAGCAGGGCCAGCATCTTGGCTAGAAGTGAAACTCTGTAATCCCTAGAAGTGGCTGGGGATGCACTATATAAGTAGTATGTATAATGCATAAGTGTATATCTATACAAGAGAACGTTGGCGTCGAGGACTCAACCAAAGTTACCTGTCCTCGTGTGTACCTCTGATTTGCTTTGCAGACTACGCGTCCGTGTAATTAAGTCGCTATTTACAAAGCACCGCCATTTGGGCGCACCAACTATTTTCGACGGTCCCCATCCTCATCCCTCTTTCCCTCTTCTGACATTGTGTGGATTTGAGCACCGAATCGACCAGATGCTAGATTGAACTCGAGCTTCTATGGCCTGTTTCGGTCCATTGTTTCGAAAGTTTGATAGGGCAACACGTCGACAAAACACTTAATCCACGCTGTACTCGATTTTCCAAAATTGTACACAGACATGAAATAGTCTTAATTAGAGGCAATTTTCTACCACTGTTCAAAAAAGATATATTAGCGGATTCAAGTCAATTATGAAAAATTGGAGATTTATAAGAAAATATAAATTACTGGAAGCTTGACAAATAAACGTAATTTTTAAGGGTCAACCCACTGACATTTGAATAGCAATCGTTCTATTTCCATTATTCATAAGCTTCTTCAATAAAGTGCGTTGGCTTTCATTCGAAATAGTACCAAATTTCGCCGAAAAATAAAATTTTTCAAAATACAGTAAAATGTATCCAATAAACAAAACCAATGAATATCTAGTGGAAAGAAATATAAAAATAGCGAAAGTCAATTAATTTAATGCCCATCGGCGGAGAGGGACTCGCTAATTAGAGCACTCAAGATCGATGGGACGAGTCTATAATTACGACGCCATTGTCAATTGAAATAATTGGTTCATCGCGATTGTACTGAATCGCACTTGTACCTTTTATTGTCTTGCATGCATTCTTGTACAAAAAATGAACAGCGTTGATTACTAATAAAATTGAAGTGTCGCGAGATGGGGAAAAAGTGTAAAGACTAGAGAAAGAAGGAAAAAAACACAGTTTACATGAGAGGTTAAGAAACATCATTGTGACCAACATATTCCTGAGTGTAACAGCCTCGTTATTCTCAATCAATTTTCCCACACAATAAAACTCCCCAATCAACAAATAACGCGTGCTGACGTCATCATGATCGTACATTAGTACCCGCAGATCGTATACATGATTATTTGCAGATCACGAGATTAGTCCAATAAATTCATACAGATTTATTATTGTGAAAGTCATTTCCGACGAGGCAGAATAAAAATTTGATATTGTAAATAGAATAATTAGGGATTGGATCAGGAATCGAATTTTAATTTCAAGGGGTTTCAAGGTGTGGACAATGCAATTGGCGCATACCAGAAATATACCGACAATTGCGCTAATACAGCTCTCTGAAAGTGCATACGAACGATCGAAAAAGCTCGTGTAATCAGCCTGTCCGTTAAAAAAAAATGCCAATTGAGCTGTGAAATTATATGACCACGCTGATAGAAATAATAATGTTGATTTAACCATATGATCGTTGGTTGAAAAATTACGAGTATATTTATAATATAATACGTGTACTTCAATGATAAAGAGTAGGAAATGCACTTACTGAAATATGGTAATTACAAGTTACTTATATTTGTGGTGCAAAAATGTAATATATGTGTTGCTATTGTATGAAATGTGTAATTCTATTAAACACTTGCTTGAGGGAACTATCTCTGAAATGTTGTCGTTTACCAATACCCTTTGTATGACTGATTTACCCGACTCGCTTTGTTTAGATTACAACAGGCGCATCTTGATCATGCCTGCGCGTCTACTTTCGTAAGCAACAAGAATCGGATGGCTAAAACAGACATCCTGAAAGGTGTATCTATACCAGCAATAAAATATAGTTAAGTTAATCATAAATATTTTTGTACTACTCATTCATTTCTATCAGTGCATGCTAATAACTTTCACTTCTATAAGACAGAAAGAAGTCACTGGCAAAACATTTTTAGTAAAATTCGGACAAAGAATTGAGTCTATCCATGGAAGAATGGTAAAAATGGGCATTTTTTAAAAATAAATGATTGAACGAATACAAAAATTTAATCAAATTACAAAATATGACAACAAAGAGTCACAAAGAAGACATTTTCAGTTACTTCTGCGAAAAAAATTTCGCTTATTAATTATGACATTGCCAAACTGTGTATTTGTTTAAGAAAGATTGTTTAAAGAATTGAAAAGAGGAGCTGTTTTATACTAACCATAATCGTACGTTAATTTCTTTCAAACTTTATGCAGAAGCTATGAATCGCAACAACTAATCACTGCCAATCATGAAAAAATGACACTTGTTCATTAACTTGTTCATGACATTATGAAGATATTTTCGTTCTAACTTCAACACACTGCAAATTATTTACGCATATTTATCATGTTGATATAAGCCCTGTTTTATTGAATTGGAGAAAGTTTAGAGCACGGGCACACTTTAAAAGTTATAAAAAAAAAATATATTTAATTTGTTATTCAACAAAAAAATTTCGCTTTGTAGGACGAAACACTTCGAAAAATATATGGTGGTACATTTGTGTAATTTTGAACCAATACCATTCAGGTCCCACCAACAGTCTTTACCCGGCACTTTTTTTTACTCAGATATTTGCAAAATTTTAGTTTTGTAGGTTTCATAGATTGCACTAAGAAATATAAAACTTCCTTTTAAACATGTAAAGTTTTAAGTTAATGCGAAAGAGTTTTTGAAGCGTGTAAATGTACTCTCCAGTTTGATAGGACCGTTTCTATTTTTCCATGCCAATGGTAAATTATTGCCTCTCATGAGTTGGTCAGTAGTGAGTTCTCAATCACTCTTGAGCTCCCGTTCGATCGTCCCTTGGCGCGAATGGACCGATTTTCTATTTGATGCATACAATCTTGATTTTTTCATGTCGCACCTCTATATCAAACATTAATTTCAAAAATAAAAAATAGTCAATATTCTTAAAGAAAATATACTACCGTAAAAATAGGCAATTAATTCTGTAGGTTCTAATCCCCGTGTTTTGCATGTTACTCTCTTTAAACCTGCAGAGCCGGTAATAAGTAGAATGAAGCGAGTATAGTCAGCCAGGAACGGTACTCTGGAAGGGAAAATCAAAAGTCGGATTCCAATTTAAAAAAACCACACATTTAATAACTGAGTTTGGTTTCAGAAATAGACTTCATTATTTGTTTTTATGAAATATTTTTTTGAAGAATTACACTACGACGGGTGGTATCGGACTACCAACCGGGTAACCTATTAAAAATTATCCTTGACTTTGACAGGTAAGAGTGCCATCCAAATTAAAGATAAACATATTTTTTTAACTATATAACTGATTGAATTCTGCATCAAATCAGCTCTAGTTGAAATCATTTTTCCTTCTGCGTATAAAATTATCACGTGAGAAAAACAAGAATGATATTATTCATTGATTTTATATTTCACGAAAGCGATCATGAGAATTTTTTCTTCAAGCTACTGAACATAAAAAAATATTCACGTGTTCATGAAATAATAATTTTGGCGTGTTAGCATGCTAAATTCAAGCATAACAAATATGTATTTAGTTTAAAAAATCCCTAAAAATCGAAATCATATTTTCGTCTTTCTCGCGTGATAATTAAATACCCAACTGGCCAAATTACTTCAAATAGCGCCGAATTTAATGAGCTTTTTAAAGGTTTAGACAATTATCTTTATCTTCAACCTTGGCGGCGTTATAACCTTTCAAATTGAAGGCTAATTTGTTATAGGTTACCCGATCAGTGGTCTGATACTATCCGGCAGTAGTGTACTTTAATGCACAACATCTATTTTTTTTTGCTTTTTTTAAATCTTCAGGTGTTACATATCTTTGTTTCCGTCGATCGAGACCTTCAAAGAAATATACTCTATTTTGGTTGTATTGCTATTTTTCTGTTTGTGAATTGAATTTCCGTTCTGTAATCTTTCATAATATAATAATAACCTCTTTAAAGTCTAACTGAAACTATACAAGAAGGCTAGTATGACCTCGGCGGTCCTTATGTTTCCTACACCTGCAGATTCCATTAAACTGTTCTTATATTCCAATACAAAATTTAAAAAGTGTAAAAAGTTAATGTTTGAAAACCTTTAGGTTCGAGCTTTATTATTTGACAAAAAAAATTACATATTACGCTGTTAGAGTTTAGAAATATAATATATTCTATTCCCTTATGTTGGACACTGTATTTCAACCCAGAAACAGGTCTTATATTGGATTTTCAAGCAGCTATTTTCATCCAGTTCAATTTTTAATTAACGTAGAAATTCTATTCAATAATGCCGTTTTCCTCGATTCAATTTTTTGCCGCTGTTTGACCAGAAGTTAATCTTCCAGCGCTTGGAATCGGTTCTTTCTTCTTATTGCAGAAAAGGAAAAAGTAGACTATATTGGAGCTAACAACCATCTTTTCCGCAACGGGAAACGCTCCTACCCTACAATAAACGGTATAAAGAATATTTATCATGGGATATCTACAAAATGTTAGTTATGAAACGAAACTTTTTCAGAAGAGAGGTAACTTCAAAGTTGGTGGGGCCATCACGCCGCACCGTCACCTTAAAATTGCTTCCTACTATCTCGAAGTCTGAAATCTACTTCTGAGCTAGAACAAACCAATTCTGAGCTAACGACACGGAAGGGTACGAATGTAAGGAAATTTTGATGATTTGTAGAGCGCCTCGATTCGTTTGTTACATCTGGAATGTAATAAAGAACGCGATATATCTTTGTTAATTATCTGATAAAAGCGCAGAGTTGTTTTTTGGTATGCTTCACTGCAATTCTATTATCAGAAGACTACCGGACAATTTAAACGAATGAGTAACTTGAACTTTATCAATTTCAGTTCATAAAACTATAAATCGAAGAAGATTAATATAGTGATTCTTAACGTAATATTTAGTAACCAATGACTTATTCATTTCTTCTTAAAGACAAGCTCAATTTCTTCCCACATGATGAGAATGTGAAAATGCTGTTCACCATTGTCAAGAAATATATATGGTTTGCTTTATATTTTCATGTACGGAAAATTCATTAGAATTTTAATTTTATGTCAATTTATTTAATTTTAGAAACTAATTAAATTTATTTTATTAAATGACTAACTATTCAGCACGATCGACGTTCCTTTTAGCAAGTAATTATTTTTTCTTTTGATGAGTACATTAGCAGTATTAAACTGATTTGGAGCAACATTCATATTCTAATAATTTTTATCTCCAACTCGGGTAAAAAAGATTAAAGGTTATACGATGGGTAAACCATGATGAAACTAACTTTCGTGATTTATCTCCAAAAGGAAAGTAGCTTTAATGAATGGCTTCATTTGTGGGAAATACGAGATTGCAAAGGGACTCTTTCATCGCCTTATATATAACTGGTTATTTCTGCATGTAAATTCTCAAGGTTTAAAACCTTTAGGGAATAGAGTAACCTTCACTGGCAAAACGAGCAACCAAGTCCGTTGACTCGCAGGGATTTCTAAAAGAGAAATTTCATAGACGAGAAATGTTTTTCCCGGTATGTAGTCTTTTTGCTCATGTCTCCTATGTGAAACTGGTGGGAAAGCTTCAAGGTGAAAGAAACCCGTCGTTATCTAGAATTTCAGTTATAACCAAGATTCGTCCTCGTCCCGGCATTTTATTACATTCATTCATTGCGAAAAAAAACTTCACTGATACGTAGCAAATCTCAATCTATCTCAAAATAAAACGATTGTGGATGATAAAAAAATAAGGGGCTATAGAGCAAAATTATTACTCAGCAAAAGATTTTTTAATTTGAAAAAAACATTATTCACTTAGAATAATATTTTAATTATAATATAAGAAATATTCATTACAATATGCATATGAAAATAATTTCTACCCATTGTTGCGCTTATCATCTGAATATGATGTGTTTATTCTATAAAAAATAAATCAAATGTGTTGAACAGAAATCGAAATAAAAAAGCGTCAAATTTATTTGGAATAGTAAAACATTTTAATCAAATATATTTTATTTTAGTGTGAGGGAATTTACAGTATAATTTCTTAACTATAAGAAATATTTATTTCACTAGGTTTTTAGTCTTTTATTATTCTGTCTTTAGTATAGAATGTTTTCTACACATTGTACCCACATAAAAATGCATTGTCTCCCGTCAATTTAAGAAAAGTAAACTCAACTTAGTGGAAGTGAAAAATTTAAGATATTTAAAAGTTTTTTAAATTATTTTTATTTGTGTTAGTTATATTAGTATGGTTCCATTATTGCATATGAATATATCATTTAATTGGCAAATTGGCAATCAGTGAAATAGTAAATAATCCTTTCCACTTTAATTGCTTCAATAAATAATTGGCGTTGGGTGTGAATTACTTTTCGTATAATTGAGATATTAACAGAGCAAAGATTTTCTCATTATGAACTAAAACTTTAATGCTGTCTGTCAGCATGGTCGCATATAAATGAAGGAAATATAGTACCCACTGTACGTAATTTGTACCCTTGAATCTTTCAAAAGTAGCGTAATATGCTTCGTTGCTCGTGATTAAAGTTAACGTTCCAGTTTTCGCATGGTCGCATTTCATATACTTACTTAGAAACTTGCTTCTTGTCAGAAAAAGAAAAATAAATGAAGAAAAAAAATTAAAAGAAACATGACGGAACTTTTGCGTCGTTATGGATAATCGGATCAACGAAAATTTTCGCTTTTTTCGCTTCTTTCTTCGCGTTCCCTGAAGATAAAACACACAGAAAGAGCCTATAAAGTTTCGGCAATTTTTGAAATATGACAGTTTTATCTGATAAATTGTCAGATTTCATTATTTAAACTTGTTTAGTTCCGTCATTTGAAGCGGTTAAAAAATTGATGACAGAATTTTATTTGGAGAAATATGGAGTCGTGATTTGAGCAGCTTATTGACTTATCGGCTTATCGGGGAAGCCCTTTGACGTTGCTGAAATCATAGCAATATCTTTCTTTAAATTGCAATTTCATTCTCACTATTTGAAAAGATGCAAACAAAAATGAAATGACGACGGGACATATTGTAGAACATTTCATAATATTATTTATTTAAAAGCTGGACATTCTGAACTTTTTAAATATCTTTGAAAGAGTTCTAAAACCTTCTAGTACCTTCTTAGATATTTAAGAAACTGCAGAAATGTATTTTTAATGCGTCATAATATTGGAGAATATTGAAAAATTTATGTATGTTCTAGGCTGGCTTAAAATATTTGCAAAAATAAAAAATTTCATTGCTCTCGAGGATTTCAAGTATTTGAGAGACTTTGATGAGTTTAAGATTTTTATGGGAGCATTTTAATCTTGCTGCAGTCAATTATGATATATTCAAGAGTCTCACAGAAATATGAAAACCATTTTTGAACTTTTGACAAGAATTTTACGTATCTAAACGATATCAATTTTGAATTTTTCGGGTGCATTCTGGAATGTTATATAATATTTCAGAACTTTCTAGAAAATTAGATTTCAAATTTTGTCTACGTGGATCTGAATAGATGGCTAGATGTACGTGATTCGGGTTCTAATTTCGGGAAACATTTTGATTTTTGGAGAGTTTTGAGCTATGTAGTTTGTTTCAATTTTACTTATAATAAATATCCTGAGAGGGAAAAAAGTAAAACTGAACAAATAAAATAAGTAAAGTTAAATCAATAAAAAGGAAAGAACTTTTTCGTGAAAGGATTGCTATAATAACCACTTGTCGAACTGTTTTCGATCCGTAGCAAAGTTGTTTGAGAAAACCCGATTAAAAGGCCAGCGACTCATTGCAGTTGCACTTCGACTCTAAGGGTTCCAGGATCGTTATATACATTTTTTACAGAAAGAAATATTGCGTACTTTAACAATGGAGAGAATTGCCTGACATTTTCGTCCGATCGTTCATTAACCAACAGGCTATTAGATAGGCGGTTAACGATAAAAGCTCAAATTTGAAATATTACTACATCAATTACAAGTTTAGAAGTCATGAAAAAATGCAATTAAGGACACAAGCACTCTGGAAAAGTGGATTTTTAAAGAAATGAAAATTGCGGAAAATCGCCACGTTTTGAGACCCCCTAAATCAGAAAAAAGAAGGTTTCACGATGGTGTCGGTCTGTATGTCCGGTGTCGTTGTCACAACGCGCGATAATAATGTGGACACCCAGCGCACAGATTTTTAATTACTAAAGTCAAGATTGAAAAAATTAAAAACAATTTAAAATCAGCAGTTAATAATTTCTTATAATCCACGTTAAAAAATAGTATTTTGTAATATTTATTGTCAGAAATTTATGTACAGCAGATGTTCTAGTAATTTCAACTCGGCAGGTGTTACGCAAGGATATTGGAATGTATACATGTATAATGTATATGAATACTTGTTGTGCAATTAAACGCATTAAACTCGGTTAGAAACACACCTATGTGGGTAATCCAAGTTGAAATTAGATTTACCTTTGAAAGTTTTGAGTGGCTGATCGAAGAAAGGAAATTGAACTAAGTTTAAACTATTTGTCAAATCAATTTAATATTTAGAATAGGAGGGATACAGTAACAAATCAGACTGTCAGAAACAATTTTTCCTGAAAATGGCAAACATAAAAAGAAAGTAGGTACGTCGGATGAGCAATCGATGTCCAGGAATGGTGTTACCTATTCGTACTCAGTGTTTGTGTCATGTCTCGTCCGACAATTCGATCCTGGATATTGTTAGTCTCGAAATGCACTTCCAGGAAAAGCAATACACGTGTCATGATTTCAGTTGCGTGCAGCTCTCGCTTTATGTCTGTTTCCAAGCTCGCAACCATTTTTCTCATTTCACACTATGTATTGCAAATTTGCCTTTCCTGCATTTTTGTAATCAAGGTCCTAATTAAAAAAAAACATAAACGATAATAAAAACAGGATTGCGTCGTATACATAAATATAAAAAGTAAGTAGTTATTCAAAATAGGTGAGAGGCGGGTAAGTTGAAGGGGAGGTTGATTTGACGTACTCCGATTTACAGTAATTCAGAATATCTAGGTAAATGAAAATAATTGTGTCATGGGTAGTCTTCCATTACAGTGCATTGAAAAATTCATAATTATCTCAACATTTAATCAATTTTTATTACACCATTCCGTTCTTAGGTGATTGGTATATAATATGATTTTCATATCAAAAGTAAGCCTTTCATATAAACAATAATGTAATTAAGTAATAATATGTGGCCGAGCTACTTGACGCACGCGAAATTGCGATCGGAAGACAAGCTAGCACACTTCGTTTTTTTTAAGTCGGCGAGTGACCCAGCAATTGTTTATCGAAATTTATTAAAATCGATAAGTACAGGCTTACTAATTGAGCTATATCTCTTGTAAGTCTTTTTTTATTGACTGAATTTTTATAGACGCATCAACTGCCAGGATCATTAGTGACTGCACTATAGGGTTAATTATAAACTGTAGGGTATCCGTGGGGTACAATATAATATTATAATATATTTGTGTAACTTAGAAAATTCATAAGTATTATTTAAACAAAGAATTTAACCACAACATTTTGGTTGCAAATTATGGTTGGGTTTGAAGTTAATGTGTACAACTTTTCCTATTTTCAATTTTTTAGATGAGAGTTTCCAATCGCGTCACCAGTAGCGGAGAGCAGACGATGAACAAGCTAAACTTCGCGATAAGGGCAGTTAATAATGGCAACAATACCGAAGAAGTGAATAAAATCTAAAACTTTTCGATTTGAGACAATTAACAAAATTTGCTTGTTTCAACAGTATGCAAATAAATAGAAAGTGATATAAAATATACAAAAGTATTATAATAATTTAATTTATAAAAATATGATCACAAACCCGAAGTTTTCTTTTATCTGACATATAAACAAGAAGATATAGGTATAAGATAAACCTTGTTCCTATAGTTTATAAATTTTCTCTGTATGAAATTATTATTTTGTTCTCTTTTACTTGTACTCAATTCAAAGTTTATATCAAAAATTATCTTATGAGCAGTTTTTAATGCACTATTTGATCGATACAGGAAAATTCTCCATAATTAATTATAATTAGGGTTCAGTTATAGCTCAGTTACATCATAAAAGTAGTGGGCCAAATCACCCAGAGCGGCGAGTGACTTGACGCAGGTGCAGAACCTTAAAAACTAACATTAACCTACTTTATGCATTTTTTATTAAAAAATATTATTTTACTTGCTATATAACCAAGATATCAAGCTGCATAGGCAATATTTTCTTATTATTTACGATTTTATATTTTTCTTTTAAACTCACTTTTTCTTTTAGGTGTGCCAACATACCCTCCTCTCCCCTAGACTATTAATTTAAAAATCTTAAATTTGGCCAAAATTATTTCAAGGTTAAGGAATCAAATTTGACAATTTTGAAGTTATTATTAAACTTGCCCACTAGCACAAAAATAAGTTTAACACACATAAAGAATTTCTTATTAAATCTGAAGGAAGGCGTAGAATAACTTTCTCGGCGCGAGAAGGTTCTTAGCCCTACTCTTTACGTTCATTCGAGATAAAATATAAAAGAAACAACGTTTTAAATACTTTTTGTTGTTAGTTTAGAAGACAAATTTTCCGTCTACTTCTACTTTCGATAACTTCCTTGCAATCAGCTAACAGTTCTGTAAAGACAGAATCAGATTCAAGAAACGTTCATGTTACTGCATTTAATCTCACATTACTAGCGTTCTGACCGATACTCGCCGGATACCAAATCCTTCCAGAGTATCAAACTCAATTTCTCGTTTTGCAAAGGGTTGCACGTTATAAATGAAGTTAAGTTCTGTTTCAATTTACTGAATTATACACCGTAAGTCGCGTCATTAATTAAACTCATGTAATCACTATTTCCACATGACAAAGTCTGATCATTATTCTATTAAGCTTTCCATCAGAAGCATCATGTGACCATACATATATTACGTTAAAATAATTTGTATGGTGCTTAGTCAGTCAGCGAAAATTAGTCCGTGCATTCCGTTTCACCTAATCAAAGCAACGGATATTCTGGAATACCCATTGCCAATCTATTCGTTCCCATTTGAAGCTATAGTAACATATCACAGTAGGGTTTCTAAACACCAATGGTTAATCTTATGGAGATTTGTAATAGAAGAAAATAAATTGTTCAAAATTTTTTCTAAATGATTGTAATGTATAACTGAGTAAATAAGTCCTAATAGGATCCGATTCGGATTCCTATACATATAAGGCCCACTAAAGAACCGAGTATCAAACAAATCAGTAATACTAAAGTATCAACTTTTGTTATGTCAAAATAAAGAGGTACACTAGAGGCTGGATTTAATTGCGGTTTCGGGCATTTCTCGCAGTGGTGCTGAAGCGAAATCCAGCCAGTCCGAACGTAAGCAGGGCCTTGTGAACCATTTCCTAATATTACGCAATATACGCTCCTGAGTACCCACGCACTGCTCCAATTGCCATGCAGCAATTCTCGAAACTACTAAATTCGGCCTGATTAAATGCAGCCTCCAGTGTACTTCCAAAATAGGACTATAATACCAAAAAATCTCAAAATACGTCCTACACGGAAAAGAGCTGGGCTTATTTTGAATCAAGCATTGATCCAAAATTGAGATATTGCATTTATTATCCAAGATGGACTTAAATTAAGTTTTAAATTTAAAATAAATTAAAGTCAATAAGGCTTCTTCGACAGCGGCTCGAAGTGAGACCTGAAAAATAATAGGCTGCAGAGCTTAGTTCAGCTTTTTTATATGTGCTGATGAAGATGTGTAATGGAACTATCTATTATGAATGCGCCATAGCTTATAATTGCATAGAATTTAACTTTTTTTAATATAACCATGCTTTTCACAGGAAGGAAGGCACTTGTGTTCCTTAATATACTACAGAACAGGGATCCGTCTAAATGTTAATCGTTCATTCCATTGCATTACGTTATGCTAAAAAATTACAACATGT
Organism: Andricus coriarius; assembly: GCA_932066315.1. Lineage (NCBI taxonomy): Eukaryota > Metazoa > Arthropoda > Insecta > Hymenoptera > Cynipidae > Andricus > Andricus coriarius. The sequence continues at coordinate 11,427 of CAKNWT010285926.1, read as the reverse complement.
TTTGGAAAATATACGTTATTAAAAATTTCCGCTACAATTTCTGTATTTCAAATAAGGAAACCTTAATCAAGTGAATATAGTTACGGTTTGTCGGTACGTAAAGAAAACGAAAATCACAAAACTATTTAGTAGTATTTTGTTAAGTTTTGGACGGTTCCCAGCTAGAAAAATCTAACATTTTTTAACTTTCTCAATTCCATATTGATCTTCCAAAAAAGGTCAAACACAGTCCTATCGTTAATTTTGTTTGTGACACCAGTTTTTGTTAAATGTCACTTTAGTTTTTTTTCAATTTTCACAAGCATTCGGTATGAATACCAGGACCTGGAAAAGGGAGCTATTTGTACTCAAATGTAGGTACAAATAGCGGGATTTTCACGGTGCAAGTAGACGCTACGTTTCTAAAAGGTCAATGATACATAAATACATAAATAAATAGAAAGTCAAACAGGACTCATGTACCATAAACTACTAGAAAAGTTCCACTAACTTTTCTCAAAATTTTCACAATTCGAAATTTAGTCCCCAAAAACTGACTGCTGAAAGAGGACGCGTTTGCCACTTTTAATATTTCAGTCATACTTTAGCAGGATGATAAAATGTTTAAGGGGACAAGAGTACGAGAAAAGCATACATTTTTTTCAAACATTTTCAAAAGTGTTCATATGCTTTAAATGTTTGTAAGGTCTTACTGCAGTTCGAAACATTTCTGACAATATTAAGAGGGACTTTCCCGATACTTTTTTTTTCGAAAAATGACCCTTCAATATTACGACAAAATCTAAAAGAAATTATATGGAACTTTTTTTCGTACTTCTTGCCCTGGCCGAATTCATTTCCAGTCGCGCAGGATGTACATGCTCTGGTACCGGAATCCTTTCCGCAAAAATATGTTGTTTTTCTAAGGATTTTAGACGACACATATTTCACCGATTTGATGAAATTTTGTTTAAGTTATTGGGACAATTTGAAGAAGATATAAAAAAAACTAAAGTGTTGTAGTATCTAAACCAATGCAGACATTTGAGCATTTACAAACCCAATTTTCTCAATAACACCAGCGTTGTTTATTCTCTGAATTTTTCAAAAAGTTGGTACTAATATTGTGAATGTATACCAGAAGACTATATATTGTGCCCGCGTCTTAGCGAGGGGAAAGAATTTTTTTTTTTTTTCGTAAATTAAAATTTACCATTTTTGGAAAAACAAGACAAGAGGTGAAAAAGGTTGGCGAAACAAAGTTATTCCCTCAAAGAACTTCTACAAAAAAGTCAGGTAGCACTTTTTTTTTCTCTTGCGTTATTATTAAAATATTCGTTAAACTATGAATAAATTCGATTTTCTGATGTCATAAATAATCAAGGAGGGTGCATAACAAAAGGAAGAAACAATTTTTTACGACATTTTTTCTTACAATCTAATTATTTAAAGATGTTATTCAATGTTTAACGTTTTTATATTTCCTGATTTGTTTTACAATTGTTATTTTGTATTTCATATGTATTAGCAAGTCTCCGAAACTAAAGAAAGAGATGCACGTTATTTTGTATTATTCTTCTCGACAGTAATATCTTGCCAAACATGATTACCTATTTTAGCCATAAAGAACTTTTGTTGGATTTTTTCTCCTATTTCTATCCTTCATACGTCAGATAATTTAAAAATGTAAAATATTGATTAATAGCTTCGAATATTTAGACTTTAGAGGAGAAAATCTGTAGAAAAATGTTTTCTTTCTATTGATTCACATGCTCCTTGATTATTGATGACACAGGAATATTAAATTAATTCATATTTTGGTGAATATTTCAATAATAACGCAAGAGAAATAAAAGTGGCGAGAAAAATTTTCGTAGAACTTTCTGGACGCGATAAATTTTTTTTATTCACTTTTTCCATATCTCGTGTCCTTCTTGTAAAAATGGTGAATTTTCATTTTTTCAAAATAAAAAAGTAAATCTTCCCCCTCAAATACTGCCAATGTTGTCAACAACAAAAAATTGAATCCGTTACATATCTACATATAATCTAATCTCCTTTTAAACACAACATATTTTTTCGGAAACGATTCTGTGACTTGAGCCAGACTGGAAATGGATTCAGCCCTCAAAATTATTTTATTTATAAACCATTTTATGAACAGTTACTTCTTAATTACTGATTTGTCTCTTACGCGATACTTATCAATTTGGGAGCTTATTGAGGTATCACTTACACCTTTTCTTACTCGGATAATAGTTGGGCTTACAAGTCCTTGTTAAATGTTAAATTTCTCTGATCATTTATCGTTTCAAGTATTTTTAAATTATAATAAGGTAAGTGTGCCAGTTAACGGAAGCTTAAGGGGAATTTCAGATTTCAAATGCTTGAAAAACTATAGCAAACATCTCCAAAACTTAATAAATGGGTTTTATCGAATGAAGCGGATCTTCAGAAATGTAATTTACTTATTGCTTACAATATATCCCATTAAAATTAATATTTAAAGAAGTTTGAAGTTATAAATACGATAATGCACGGGTTATCGGCAAGTTAGAAACCTGGCTGCTTCAGTTATCGGCACTTCAATGTGTTAGTGATCGGCAATAGCGTTTAAGAATAATTTAAAAGTAAAACTATTTTTTTTTTGGGTTAATTTTAAGAATGATTGCAGGATATACTTTCAATAATATATATTTCAATCTATTATTGATTTAAATCTTAGAAAATAAATATATATATATACACAGATTTAAAAATTGCGAAAATTATAATTTTTGAAAAAAAAACTCTTTCAATTTCATCGTAAATATTCATAATTTTAGTCGAAAATAATTCATGGATTTTGAAAACTGCATTTAGTACATTTTCTTTGATGCCGAGGACTGCAGCACCTTATAGAATCTATAGAATGCTGTAGTAATCGGCATCAACAATTTTATACAAATTCTTTGTTTAGAAATAGTATTTTGGGTGCCGAAGACTGAACCAAGGCAAGATTTATGTATCCTCAATACATTTTCAAACTTACTGATGTATGGCGCTAACGTTATTCAATTAAAAAATACTGCTTTATTATACCTGTCAAAATTCAGTGTTCGGCAGTTGTGTCGATTATCGAAGCAACAAGGGTACAGGTTCACCTGTCGTCGGATTTTCTACTTTTCAGAAATATTATGTAATATTTAACAAACTTTCGTACGTCGACATGTGAAAAAAACATTTATTTATATAATAAGCATATGCTTAACGTAATCTTTTGTGTTTTTCACCGCCCACGAGAGTTTTTCTGCCGACATTCACTTTTCTCATCACAAAGCCATTTGCAATCCATGCTACGATGTCCAAACACATGAAAAATTACATTTCTGCTGAGAAAGAAGAACACAATAGCTTACTATATGGAAAACACTGCGTAATCTGCCGATAACCCATGCATTGACGAAGACTGGCACATTTACCTTACTGCAAAATAAAGTTCAATTTAGGACAAAAAATCTGCAAATTCCAAATAAGGTTGTCATTCAAGATTACGAATCAACTTTCGGAAAATTGAAAGAAGTAAATGGAATCAGGAAATAAATCGGGACTGAAGAACTTTTGTTGTATTTTATATATAATTTTTTAATTAACAATATATGCGAATTTTGTGAAGCATACATTTCTGAATTAGTTTTCATTGAAACAGCAGCTCAATGTTAATTAAAACATAAAGATCTAGATAAAAGAGCACAACAATTTAATGATCTATTTAGAATTTAGTGTTTTGGAATCTCTTTAGTCCAAAGTCTAAATGGCGTTATCGCTAGGCGTGAAAATCCAATTAGGAAGTCACTTTTCATGCATGTAATGCGAAAGGTCGTTAAAGCTTTATAACTCAACTACCCATTTGTTTAATTTGAGCGTTGATACACCTAGACTACCAGCATTGATAATTAAAACTGTTAGCAAAACTATCCATCAAATTAAATTATCAAGTTAGTCGCACATTTAGCGATGAGAGGAGAAATTTTTAATTAAAACGATATGACATTATGGAAAGAAAGTTCCATTTCAGTCTCTCTTCGTTTCTCTCGAGCGTGATGAATTAATTTATAATTTCTTCTGCATTTTTTTGTAGGAACGAATTTTATATTTCCCAATCAGTCTGCTTCACTCCAATGAAATATTTTTCTATTATGGCGATTTTAACTTCTTCAGGAGCACGATTGACGTTCAGTTAGAAGCATAAAATGATTCAATGAATAGTTTATAGCAGGGGAACACGAGAATTTCGTTAAATTGAATCTGGTGTAGACGCTTTACGGTAAAGCGGATATCATGTGAGAAAATGTACCTTCAGGGATTGCAGAGTCGATTCACTCACAAACGCATCACACGTATACGAGTAGGGCAATGTTTGCATTTGACAGTGAACCGAAGAGCACTGTGCACTGGCGTTTTCGCTTAACCTACACTATTGCCCTTCAGTATGTGGGTAACCATTTTTCAGCATTTAAAATTTCTTAAGTTTGGATTTTAATTTTTATCGATTCGGAGTTTAAACATTTTTTGCTTCGTCAATTTTTGAAGAAACTATTGCAAAAATAATGCGACTAGTAATTTAAAAATTTGGCCATATTTAAAATCATTTTAATTTATTTCTTCCAATGCATTCCTCTTACCGGGAGATACAAAAAATCAAACTTGAAAAAATAGCGGTGCGTTTTCGAAAAATATTGAACCTCATGTTTCTAAACAGGCCAGCGTTATTGTTTCCCTTGATTTTTTCTTAAGTCTGTATTAATATGGTATATTCCATAAAATTTGATCTTTTTCTCGCGTCTTGGAAAAGCGAAAACTAATTTCGGTCTTGAGGGTTTTTCGAGATTTCTTCTAAATATAAATAAAGTCGACTATTCTTCTTAAAACGATCAAATCTGCTAAAATTTTGTAAAAAATACTTAATGCGTAAGTCTACAAGTAAGGATAATTCTTTTTAATACAACATTTAAATAATTTTTATTGTTTTAAGAAAAATACAACAATAGCCGACTTTAATTGTATTCATTTGTGTTTTCATAAAATTTTCGATAAAAGTACGTCCTTCGCCTAATTCAAAAATTCGAAAAACTTTACTGTTATTTTTTCACTAAAATGAAGCTGTGCAAAAATAATTTGATTTATGTTAACCTTATAAGTTTGACTTGAGTTGATGAGTTTCATAAGTTCCCTTTTGTTCAGATTAGTTTCTGTACAATAAATATTAACAAAAATAGAATTTTGGTGAATATTTATGTTCCTCGTTCTTAAGGTTGGGTATTTTTTAAAACCTTTTGCAAATTTTACTTAGGATATTTCTTGCGAGCATTCAAACAGGATCAATACTTAAGACAAGTGAGAATTCACATGAGGCAGGAGATCAAATAAATAAACTTCAGGTCCATAATGTGGTACCGTCAAATGAAGATTTACGGAAACTCGAAGAAAGAAATTCAGACAGGAAAAGATATAGATACATTGATATTCACATTGAGATTTATGGAGTACACGATTCCAACACCGATTGTACCAAACTTGGAAGCGAAGCATCGATGTTGGGGGCAGAGAATTTAGTTCCATGGTTTCAAACTTTGAACCTCGTTTGCACTGGCTATTGTTTCTCGCTGATGTCAACAACTGCCCACGAAAAGTGTCTTCCTATTGTGTCTCCTGAATATTGCACTCTGTGTTCGATTGGCAGCAGAGAGAATAAGATAAGTAATATTGTGTTTGTTATAAACTGCATTCAAGCTTGACTCGTTAAAATTTTGAGTTGAAGTGTGAAATTGTTATTACAATTACTTCTTGAATATTAATTTAGAACTTTTAGTGTTTGTTGATTATATCTTACTCTTCTGTGCTTATTATTTTTTTCAACAATATGAGATGAAATACATTGTGGAAAAGAAATTATTCACGAGCAACTGTATACTCAAAGCTCGGCGTCAAATTATCTTCGTTGAGATATGCACATTTGCGTGATAAAAATCTACCTGCAAAGGTACATTTTCTTTGATCACGACTGTATTCGAAATACAATACTTCAAGAAGAAATTGTTTTCATTTAACTGAAGACGAGGACTCTTCAAGACTGTCATTAAATGTGATATTATACGCTTGTGTAGACAATATATATATAATAACAAAGAAAATGGTTTTTTTGTAGAAGAAGAGTACACTGTCTTATAAATAGATTCTATACTTTGATTAAAGTTGTGCATTTTAGATAATGGATCCAATGAATTTCTACAGTAGCTAAAATAACAATAGTAAAAATAAAAATTTTATTCGTCATACTTTGGCACATGGCAGCAAATTTATTTTTATGTTTTTGAAAGTATGATAAATTTTGTACTATCAAATAACCCTTCGATATAATATTTTAAGTGTTTAGAAAATGCACAGTACCTTATTAATATAATTTAACAACAATAATTAAATTCAAACAGAATTGTTTCTTAGTTTTTATCTTTCTTATGTTTTAAAGGACTTCTATTTTTTGCATACAATTCAACTCACCCTGCAGAAAATTATATACTAACATGCAAATGTAAAGTAAGGGTGAAAAAATAAAATAAAGTTGCTGAAAAAGCTAGAGCACCGTTATGTTAATTACCCAGGAATTGTACGGTACAGTAATTTCTGTAAATACACTGTAAATTGCACTAAGGATGAGTGTTGACTTCATATCCCACAATTACTGAACCCTCGGTAGAAAATTAATTTAACTAGAGTTTTAATGAATTGGGCGTATGTGTAAGATGCTAGGATCCAAGTAGAACAACAAAAAGTTGTAGATGCTTTTTTCCTTCCCTCAGGTTTAAAAAATATCAATGGTAAGAAGGAACTTGAATTTCTAGATTAAAAGAAATTAACGAGATGAGTGTGCAACTCTATAATGGCGATGATAATATCCGTAGAGATATCTGTATCAAAGCCTCGTTTTTTCTACTTACATTTTATTTAACAAATCCCATGGGAAATATTTTATGTGTTCTGCGCGGATTTAAAGAAAAAGGGATATCTTCTCTCGTGGTTTATTATCGCCTCGAAACCTATGTATCTGTGTCATTAAAACTCGACTGGAATTATATTTTTTAAATTATTAATAGTGCTTCAAATATTTTTTTTTAATGAAGAGTAATCCAAAAGAGTATATAAATTTAAAACTAAAAGATCCAGGAAAGTATTTGTGAATAATATGAATTTTACACGTTGCCAGAGGTTGTGTAACATAATATGCAATGATATATGCAATAATGACAAAACAACAAAAAATCTTTTAAAAATATATGCAGATCAGGGAAAAATATTTTCAAATGTAGAAATAATTACTGTTTTCACGATTTATTTGAGTTTTCCATTAGCGTTTTAAATTATTTTTTCACTTATATAGTAATATCAATCAATATAGAGTGTTATCGGAGATTTGATAAAAATTATTACAGAAGAAAAGTGATAATTATTTGTTGTTATTCCAAATCCAGGTTGATAAATTGATTTTTAACCATACTTATATCTTTGTAAGCATAAAATTAATAATTTTAGCATGCATTATGAATAGTTTGAATAATTATTTTCGAGTTTTATCCTAAGATTTCGAAATCCTTATCTCTAAAATATTGTACTCAACTCTTGATTTTTATATTTTTAAACTCAACATGAATGATGCCTGGGAATCTCAAATATTACGAAAATGCTGTTAATATTATTTAACAATTTTTCGTTTTAAATTTGTAGTTTGGGACAGGTTCGTGACAAGATATTTGGTATATTTTTATATTTATAATTTCTTAACACATTCGTCAAAAAATTTTAACTTCACTAAATTAATTGTGCTTTGTTTACTCTGTAGAAGTAAAGAATTTTGTATTACTTTTGATCCAAAAAGAGGATATTATCGCTAACTTTAAATCTCTCTTTAGAGTCTTTAGTAACAAGGTATTCAAAATATAATTTTAAAACTTTTTAAACCCCCACTTAATTGTTGTTTCAAAATAAAGTATGAAACAATACTATATAATATATATACTTGATGAAATTATAGTTATTAAATAAGATTTTTAATTGAAACCTATTTATTTCCATTCTTGAATGGCCTGAATATAATATTATAATATCATATAATAAATTCCTTATATTAAATATTTCCTAAGAGTGCTGTCAACCTAATGAAAATCAATTACAGAATTTATTTTTAAAAATTATATCATAAATTAAAAATGATGTGTGCACTAGAGAGTGATACCAGATTTGTGTTCTTCGAAATCAAATTACAACATAAGGAGTTTCCGCTCATATGTTCACTAGTACTTGTCAAGGCAAAAGTTAATGCGTTAGTAATCCCTTTCAACACCCGAAGTTAATTTCATTTGTGGTGTGCCGAAGCGCGTGAACGCGAGAGGAATTTCCAAGCGGGTGTAGCTAGTTCAAATTCCAACTGTGGAACTGTTTATTAGCATCTGTCAGAAACTGTCCTTGATTCAAACTTTCTATGGAAAGATTCTTCAAACTTATCACTATGATTGCTTTCAACTTCTTTATTAAATGAATGCAAACTAGGCGTTGGTGAAGACACGTGAGATGGAAATTGGCAAATAGAGTTTTAGATAGCAGTATACTTTATTACACCTCAAATTGTTCTTTACTTTATTATTAGTTTATGATGTAATTCTATATGGTGTTCATTGTTCAACTCAAGGAAGTCCGTGATAATTTATGTGCTCTACCACAATAATTTTATTTTGCAAAATGGCCAACATAAGTTCTAGTTTATGGGTCTCAAGCGACCCGTGGCTAACACTATAAGCATGCTAACTTTTCGTGGTGTGTAACACGTGCTCTCTCCATGGTAAAGTATCAGAGCTGTGCTTGAAGTGGCTCAACTAAAATCCACCTTGCGAATATTGTGAAACTTGGAGCGAAAAGAATGCTACGAACTTTCGAAATTTAATCCGCATTTATACATAAGCATCTCACAAAATCTCGAAGAAATGCTTTTTCTTAGATAGGTACGCTAGGTGGTAACGAGGACAGGTCACTTGGGATCTTTTTTTACTTGTTTACTTCTTTCGCCGAAGTAAACATTTTAACCAGAAGACTATCAGGACCCACTTGACCCAATTCATCTCCGTAAGTGGCAAGTTCTTCAAGCGCTCAGAAAAATACTCAGAAAAAAACAGATAATTTTTTTCAAATTAAAGTAAGAATCAATTATAAGTTTTGTTTTAGTATCAGAATCATTTGAAAAAAGTAATGAAATCCTCAAGACAGTTCTATCTCGATGACTGGATAAATTATGAGACGAGAGATAATATAACATGCATAGGGGTGGACGAAATATTTGTGAAATAAATGTGTTTGTTGATTGAGGTGGAAGCTTGAATTTTGGCTACTTAGTTAGCCTCTGCTATCAAGGGAGAGTCATTAATCTTTCCTCAATGCAAGAGAGAAAACAAAAGAAGTATCACACATTTATTTTCTCTCAGATGTAGGGTTCACTCAAATGTATTAAAATGAAAAAAGTACCATATATGTGAAATTCTATTCTGACAGGGATTATTTAATTAGCACTTCTAAAGTGAAAAAAGAAGCTTTTAAGACATACTGATACCAAAAAATACTTTCATTTATAAGCTCCTCTATTTTAAATGGAATCAGTTTCAATATTTTCGACTCCTAAATATTAAATGGTAATTTAACGGTAATTAATAATATAAATTCTTATGCACATCACGTAGAAAATAATTAAATTGTAAATGAATTTTCGATTTTAAACAATTGAAAAAATTTAAATATAGTCATCTTTAAGAACTTTTTGATTTGGGCTGAAAATAAAAAGAAAACAGTTTATTGATACGAACTTTCTCACATAAAGTCAACAAATAACAAGTAAAATGCTTTTCGTTTTGAAAAGGTCCTTCAAGCCGGATTCCCTTCTGCCCCCCTTACTTACTAAATACTTACAAAAAGTAAAGTCTTATATAATTATTTTATCTTGTGTGTCAGAAGACCAATCGGGCTCGAAAACACTTTTTATAATCCTTGAATTTGCTTACAAAAATTTGTAGGACTGACCTCTTGTCATAAAAAATATACTCGTCGAGAAATATGTTCTTATCCAAATAATTTTTTTAAAGCACAAATACACGCACAAATTTGTTTTCACTCACCGGAAGTTGGAGGTGTTTGGGTGAGCACGAGAGTGATGTAAACAAGAAAGAAGAAAAGTCGACAAGAAACCTTCGCCTCCCGGTGGCGGTTGAGGTTAGATCGCGAAACACGTTCACAGATCATCGCGGAGCTGAAGGACGAGAGGACTCAACACGTCCCGGCATCACGACTGAGGGATCGCACTGAGGGATGCCGCGATCAGCACCACGGAATTCCACCCCCTATTCCCGTTGGCGCGCTACTCCCAGGCGCAGACGCTTTCCCTATCCACCCCACATATCACATTCGTTTTCCTCTTCATCCTCTTTATCCATTCCATTCTGCCTCTTCCAGAACCCTTCCACTCATCGCGCTCCCTTTCTTTCTCTCGCAGATATCTTATCCATTCCTACACCTTTTCTTCACCCTCCCTTCTCGATTACCGTATATATTCCTTTCGGTGTTAGTAATTCCTCTCACTTATCTCTTATCAATAGGGCGACATTAATTATCACTCTCAGGAAGCACCTGTGGAACGCCCTATCCGCGCAATCTTTTAGTGCATCCCGAAGCTTGTTAACTTATCGTCCTCGCAAGAGAATGAACAAAGAAAAAGTTAGGATGAATTTCTAAAACAGGAACGTTTATCTATAGATATGAAGTCATGGATGAAGGAACATCTCTTTCATCGAAAGCAATGATTTTGCAAAGTAGTTCTTCTCAATGATTTATTTAAAGCAAAGAATGCGTTTTTACTAAAACGTGCGAAATATTTAATATTTTTATTTCATTATAGTTCTTTCAGCTACGAAAAATATTCTAGGACAAATACAAATATATGCTTGAACAATTTGTCTTTGTGAATAAGTTTGTTGACATTTTCCAACAATATGAAAATCAGGGGTTGAGGGCGGGTGGTGAGGGCGGGGGTGAGGGCGGGCTGAGGGCGGGAGTGAGGTACAAAGGAGGAGGGCAGATGTTCAACACAAATTTTACAGAATATTGTATTGTCATCGGAAACACGTATATACAGGGTGTTTTTTTTAACTTGAGACAACGAAATATCTAAAAAAATACGCATCCTACGGAAAAAATGTCTGGAATAAAAACTTTTTATTTTCGAGGGGGAAAAAAGATTTGTTAAAATTTACCCCACCCCCACCCCCCCAGGAGACATAGGAGGTGGGTTTTTATTTTATTTTTTTTATTTTTTTATTTTTTTTTTTGCGAATCGAAAAAAATTGTTCGAATAAAACTTATGTATTTCATGAAGGA
>CAKNWT010285923.1:0-24027 GCA_932066315.1 Andricus coriarius | reverse complement strand
TCTCTCTCTCTCTCTCTCTCTCTCGCTGAGATTTCACTTGGTCAACGGTTCGCGAGCCGCCATATAAGGCTCAGGAATCTCGCGCGGTGTTACAAATTCAAATTAAAAGCGTGTTTCCCAAAGGTAACCTGATGCCTAGCTAGGCCAGTGTTGAGTTCATTTAAACGTTGCACTGCAAGTATACGGCATCAGAAAGCCGAATGAGACTTATACGGGACTTCATAATGGCTCTCCAACTGTGAGATCAATCGCAATACCGACGATTAAAGAGACTTAGGGATTGGTCTGATTTATCTGGTATTCTAATAGTTCATTCACACCGCGGTATGCTCGATATAGTCTGGCTTAAGACTGTAAATTAAACTTTTTTTTCAAGTTTATGATTTATGCATGAGAAGCTCGTATCTATAAAGCAAGTAGGTTATCATTTATTTGAAAGTTTATAACAGATTATATTTCAACAATACTGATATATTAATTTGTGGAATTTATATGTTTTTATGAAAACAGCATATGCAGATTTGCAACTATTTATGCAAAACAGAGACTTGACACTCCTTCCTCTATTTTCCTCTTTTCTCCTTTTTTAAAGAATTCCTCTTTTGCAAATTGAATTAATAGAACCCTATAAGAAAATCCAAATATTTTGGGTTTGAAAATTAATTAGTTTTAATTGAAAAATCGGCTATTATATTTTTGGTGCAGAATTCATCTTATTTGGATGAAAATTCTACTATTTGTTTAAAATTATACATTACTTTGTTGAAAATAGAACTATTCTTTTAAAACTGCAAAGTCATCTGTTTTGGTTGAAAATTCAACTACTTGATTGAAATCTAAGTTTCATTTCATTAGTTGGAGATTGAACCATTTTAATAATAATTCCTTTTTTATTTTGTTTAAAAATTGATCGTTTTGAGCTCAAAATTCAACTATTAGAATTTTCGTTGAGAATTGACCTTCTCTGGTTGAAAATTCAACTACTTCAACATTAAACTATTTGGCTGAAGATTCAGTTTTCTTTGGCTACAAGTTCATTTATCATATAAAAATTTAATTATTCCATTTCTGGTTGAAAATTGATCCTTTGTACATAAAAATTCATCTATTTTGTTGAAAATTTGTCTTCTTTGGTGGAAAATCAATCTTTCTGTTTAAAGATTAAACTACTTTGTTAAAAGTTGAACTACTTTGTTAAAAATGCATATCATTAGATAAGATTTAGCTCTTTCGTTGAAAACGTAACTACTTTGTTTGTAAATTCGTTTTTTTAAATTAGTTTTTTTGACTGAAAATATAACTATTACATTTTCTTAATGAAAATTGATCGTTTTTAGTTCAAATTAACTTTATTCTTGAAAATTCATACTCCTGGGTTAAAAATTCAGCCATTTCGTAAAAAATTATTCTTTTAGGCTTAAAAATTACACTGTCTCATTTAAAATCTGTCTTTTTGGGTTAAAAATTCTATTATTTTCGGAGAAAAATCCACTATTAGATTGAAATTTCTTTTTTAGTGTAAAATTAATACTTTCGGGTTCAAAAATCAAATGTTTTCTAGAAAATTCGTCTCTCTGGCTTAAAAATGTTACAATTCGATTGTTCTTTTTTTCTTTCTCGACTTAAAAATCTGTCTTGTTTGGAAATCCAACACTTTTGTTGAAAATTCGTCTTTTTGATCTGAAAATATTTTTTGGTTGAGGACTTAACTATTTCGATGAAAATTTATCGCTTTTGGTTCAATCCAACCGTTTTTGAAAAAAAAACCAATTTTAATTTTGTTGAAATATCAACTATTGCATTATTTGATGAAAATTCAACTATATGCTTGAAAATTCTTCTATTTTCTCCTTTTTTTTGTTTGAAGAGTCATTATTTTGGTTCAAAATTTAGCTCGTTGGTTGAAAATGTAACTGCTTGAAAAAAATTCGTTTTTTCTTTTGGTTGAAAATTAATTTTTTTAGCCGAAAATTTAATTCTTTCATTTTTGGTTCATACTTTTTCTTTTTTATTTAAAAATTATACTATTTGGTTAAAAATTTATCTTCCTTAGTTAAAAATACTTCTTTATGGGTTGAAAAATGAAGTATTTGGTTAAAAATTCAACTATTTTGTTGAAAATTTAATTGTTTTGCTAAAAAGTCATCTGTTTCGGTCGAAAATTGAAATTTTTTGTTGAAAACTCATCTTTTCGTATAATTCAAGCTTTTCCGTTTTAAAATTCAACTATTTGTTTAACAATTCAACAATTTTGTTTAAAATTCGTCCCCCCTTTGCTTGAAAGATCAACGACTTTGTTTATTTCTTGTAAATGCAACTGTTTGGTGGATAATTAATTTGTTTTTAAATTCATATATTTGGTTCAAAACTCATCTATGTAGGTTGAAAATTTAACTCATTTGTTAGAAATTTATCTTTTTGGATGGAATTTTCGTCCTTTTGAATTGAGAATTTATCTTTATTGTTTGAAAATTCAACTTTCTTCTAAAAAATTCGTCTGCTTAGCTTGAAGATTCAATTATTCGGTTAAAAATGGAACAATTTTTGTTTCAAGTTTAATCTTTCTATGTTCAAAAATCCAACCATTTGGTTGGTAATTTATGTAAACTTGTGTTGGTTGAAAATTTAATGATTTGTATACAAATTTAACAACTTTGTTAAAAATTAGTTTCTTTTGCTTGAAAGTTTAACTATTTAGTTGTTAATTCAACTGTTTGGTCTCAAATTATATTTTTTCAACTCAACTATTTGGTTAAAAAAACATCTTTCTTGGTTGAGAATTTTCTTTTTTGTTGAAAATTCATCTTTGCAGGTTGTGGTTTAAAATACAACCATTTTCTTGAAAATGCAATATATTTTGACTTGGAATCTTAAGCTTTTCCTATTGAATTTAATATGGTATGTATACATTAATTTTATTTGAAAGAATTTATTTCCCTATTTTCTTGAAAAAATACGCTATTTCGCCTGTTTTGAGAGCATTTTGGACTGTGAAGTCTGAAACAGTCTCCTAAACGAAACAATTTGAAATTAAAGAATTATTCCAGATCTAAAAATTATAAACTGTAATATTTCCAATTACATACTAGGTCTTGCATATATAAATAATCCCCCCCCCCTCTTCTATATAGCAAAAATGTCACAACTTGAAGATGAATGCATAATACATGCACTGAAGGATCCTTTTTCCGATCTCAGAGCATACACAATAAAAAAAAATCACAACTGTTTCCCACTTTCCAATCTCCGCTGATAAATATCTCTCAATTACTATGTAAATACAACTATTGAAGATGAAGCACCCGCAGACATTCCACTTGAGATCCCTTACAAGTTGGATATGAAAGTCATAATGGAGAAATCTTCTCCAGCAAATTAATTGAATCGGTTAACTCTCGGAATGAATAACGAATAACGAATTCATCGATGTCGTTTAATTTGGTGCTGATTTTGCCTTGGTCTTGCGAACAAGACTGACTGACATCAAGGCCTCGAATCCAGATAGTGCGTACTATCTATCGGTAATTGCAATTTATAAGGACGGGTTTTACACTTTTAATTCAGGCGTCATTTGTCGCAAGGTAAGAACTTAAGAAGGCGACAGTAGGTTGTCTGGAACGCCTGAAGGATTAGTCTCTCGGTCCTGTTATGCCTTTATGGTTTGCAAAGCGTCTTCTCTTTATGCTGATCGTTCTCTGAGTCGCAGTCGGTAGGCGGCTGATTGCACCGCCTCGCGAGCATGACGCGCATTATGCACGCTTTGTAAGTCGAGCTGCTGAAAAATCGATCCCAGAACAAGTTCAGTATTTCTTTTGTATCAGTCAATTCAATCGATACTTTCAAGCACCAATCGTCGTTCGACTTTGGTGAAATTCGTCTCATGACTCTCATCTTACAACCACCTCTCCTTTCAGATCAAAATACAATTTATTATCACAATAAATAACCTTTCTCTTATAAAAGAGGCATGCATATTGTATATCCCCTAAATTCTACTTGACCAATTACGTATGAAATGTATATATTATAAATATAGTGAACTCTCACTTATTGCACGTCTCTCCAGCTCGGATATTCCAAGTGGAGAAGCCCCTTTACGTCCCACCACTGTTTCTGTATGGTCTCGCACGCGTCAGTGGCTGACCAATTAAAAAGAGGCTCGAAGAAAGGGAAGCTCTCGCGCGAATACAAGGATGCACATATGTATACAGCGCGCAAATCGATACAAGGGAGGGGCAGCCAATGAACGTCGCGACTCGGGGTAGAGGTGGGGGTCCCTGCAGATTTGGAATAGCCGAATGTTTACGTTTTTTGGTTGTAAATTGTATTTAAAAAACTGTAAATTGCTTCCTAAGGCAAGATATGAGTCAAACTTGCGTCCACTTACGAAGATCTGATTACAAAACTAACTCTGCAAAAATAAATAGTTAGAAAGATTTTTTAAGAACCGTCAGAAAGCTTATTAAATTTTGCGTCGATTGAACCCTACTTGAGGTATTTATGATAAACAGGGCCGACATAGCTTATTAGAAAGACATACCTATTCAAGGTTGTTAAATCTCTAACCTCCTCGATGCCCCCTCGCCTTACATTTGTCATAATTTTCGTTTGTCGGAATTGACATTAGTCCATTTTCATTTATTCGAATCATCATTTGACATCATTCTTTCTTTTGCAAATAGTCACTAAACACAAAAATCATTTAAGCTGATTATTATTTGTTATAATCTACACTTCACCGAGTTGTCATGTACCTAACAAAAATTTTATTTTACTACACCTATAGCATATCTGGAGATGAGACCTGACCAGACTGACCGCATTAGTCAATGACTGACAATCTGTGAAATCTGATGAAATTGATATTTTAAATAAATAGCCAAATTTGAAAAAAAAGCCAGATATTAAACAATATAAGTTGACAAAGTGAAAAAAGGTTAATTTATAAAAGTTTTCTTGGTTCTTTTGATAGGCCTAATGTTCGTAAAAAATGTATGATTTATGTATTTTAATGCAGTGGTATAAATAGAACCTTATTCATTTTTCAACTAAGAATATAAAGAATATTTCACATCTTGAAGTTCTTTATAATATTTTTAGAGTAAACTAAATGAAAGATCAAAAATGCAAGAATGTCGCAAGTAGCCTTGTTGTATTCATATTTTCATGAATGACAGTGTGATATAATTTTTTCTTTTCAGAATTCCAATTTATTACAAAAATGTATATTCGTTATTCTTGAAATATTTAACCTTATTCTGTAAGAAAATTCGTGTGTAAAGATTTATGCATCTAAAAGGTAAGTAAAACTTGGTACGTCATCTTTTTACAAAGCTGTTTGGCTAACAATAAATCAAACATGATTTCGTAATCCTGTAGCATTACAATTTCTCCTCTACCATACACCTCACAAATAGTTGCATTAGATTTTAAGGGTAAATAAGATAGCGAATGGTGTATGTATATTTAAACATCTTGGTCGGAACATTCTTTATAAAAAATTCGCTTTTTCTATTTAAGGAAAATGAAGTCAATTATGGGTACGCTGTTACTCGTTGTAGTGGTTTACCTTAACTCTTCTGGTAAATATATGTATAACAATATAACAAAGTATCTATAAATTTACTCAAATGTAATTCGCATTTCGATTTTAATACACACATTTAATTTACTTATTGTACAGAAAGTTACGTTTTTCATGAAAGCAAACTTTTGAGAGTTTCGATATTTTTAAAGGTTTTTTCGTCCTTTCTTCATCAGTTTAGGAATTGGGCCGGTACCCTGCTGTAAATTCCCAAATAGTAATCTACATAGGTAAACCATACAGAAGTATAAAAAATTATGAATTGGCCAAGAATATTTCAATTTTGAAGCAAAACTTGTAAATAAGTTATGTTGGTGGAGGTGACGTAGCCTACATCCAAGATTTACAGTATTACCCTCATTCTGTTTCAATAAAGTTGTTAGACAATCATGTTCTGCAATTAAAATTTTTCATTCGTATCTAATTTATTCATTTTGAAATAACACCTTTTAAATACGTTATATTGCTGTATGAGAAGATGCCTATTTACTATTACTATTTCCTATATTCTATTTATCACGTTTCCCAAATTCAGATTTTTATAATCTTCTTTTCATGTATATGTGTATATACAACCCTAAATAAATCTATCGAATTCGCAAATATTTTGACCAAAATCGAATAAGTAATCAGAAAAATATTTGCTCAAATCAAAAAATTCTTTCTTTGATATAGGGTCAAAGATTTGATTTCCTAAAAATATAATTCTAAACTCGCAATATCTTTTTTAGATTATTATATTATTTTGTATATTTACTTAACCCATGTTTGACACACTGGGGTGTGAAATACATTATTTCCTTTCTTTAATAATTATGTAATTATTACATAATTTCAATGTTTGGCTATATAACCTACATAATTCTTTCAAGTAAGCTCTTAGGATGATCTGATGAAATTTTCAAGTAAAAATATTCAATATATTATTTTTTCAAACAATTTTTGTCGCTATGGTGTAGATCACCCCAGGAATGTCTCAAGTAAGGATTAAATAAAAATCATTCTGTAATGTTGCGTATGCGACATCCTCATCCAACTCATCGACATATAAAAACGATTTTTGTGAAAAGAACAATATATCAGTTCACATAAGTAGGAAAATTTATTCATAATAACAAACAGAAAGTCCTTCTATAAATAAGCCAAATTCAGTAAATGTTAAACGTTAACAAACATTTTTATATTTATATTGATATTTGAAAATTTGAGCTTATATTAATTCACACAAGTAATTAAAAATTATCAAAAAATAATATTTAATTTAATTTATCTGATTTAATTTATTCGCTTCCAAGGTGCAGCACGTGAGTTATCACTGAACGCAGAAGCAGCACAACATCTTCCTGAAATCAGAGAATTTCAATATATACCTGCAGAACACGAGCATTTGGCTTTTCTAAGGAGGTTAGTTGATGGAGTACCCGTTCAATTCGATAGACATACAAATTTGGTAGCAAGGGATAAACAACTTTTTGGATGGCTCGATAATCGACGTACTATTCAACCAATATTTATGTATAACGAGCCAATTATGTATGACCTTGAAGAGCACAGGGCATTAGATACAAGTCCTGAAGGACTTCGGATATTTGGTGTGGGTGATTTGTTTCCAGGTCCTCCTCCAAATGATGCACATCGTGCAATATCCAGAAGCCCTAGCCTCACAAGTGGACGGGATGAACAATCTAGAGGCCGCAGCCCCACAAGTCGACGCAGGAACAGTTCACCATCTCGTCCTCAAAGCACAACCGCCCCATATCAAAACGGATATCCAGGTCCTCTTTCGAATGATGCACGCCAGAGTGCAATCCCTGGAAGCCCCAGCCCTACAAGTGGACGTGATGAACAATTTAGAGGCCGCAGCCCCACAAGTCGACGGAGAAACAGCTTACCACCTCGTTCTCAAAGCACAACCGCCCCATATCAAAACGGATATCCAGGTTCTCTTTCGAATGATGCACGCCAGAGTTCAATTCCCGGAAGCCCCAGCCCTACAAGTGGACATGATGAACAATCTAGAGGCCGCAGCCCCACAAGCCGACGCAGAAACAGTTCACCATCTCGTTCTCAAAGCACAACCGCCCCATATCAAAACTGATATCCGGGTCCTCTTTCGAATGATGCACGCCAGAGTGCAATCCCCGGAAGCCCCAGCCCTACAAGCGGACGTGATGAACAATCCACAGGTCGCAGCCTCACAATCCGACGCGAGAATGGTTTACCATCTCGTTCTCAAAGCCCAACCGCCCCATATCAAAACGCATATCCAGTTCCTCCTCCAAACGGTGCAATATCCAGAAGCCTCAACCTTACATGTGGACGTGATGAACAATCTAGAGGTCTCAGCCCCACAAGTCGACGCGGAAATGGTTTACCATCTCGTTCTCAAAGCACAACCGCCCCATATCGAAGCGGACATCCAGGACCTCCTCCGAATGAGTCACGCCAGCATGCAAGATCCACAGAAGCTGATGAACAATCCGCAGGCCGCAGCCACACAATCCGACGCGGGAACGGTTTACCATCTAGTTCTCAACGAACAAATGCCCCATCTCAAAACGGATATGCAGATCCTCCACCGAATGATGCAGGCCAGCGTGCAATCCTCGGAAGCACTAGCCCTACAAGTGGACCTGATGAACAATCTATAGACCGCAGCCCTACAAGTCGACGCGGAAACGGTTTACCATCTCGTTCCCAAAACACAACCGCCCAATATCAAAACGGATATCCAGGTCCTCCTCCAAATGATGCACGGCAGCGTGCAATTCCCAGAAGCCCCAGCCCTGCAAATAGACGTGATGATCCAGAGGCCACAACCCCACAAGCTGACGCGGAAACTTCTTGCTCGACGCACATGTCTTCCATATCAAGCCAGATATAGCTCAAATAATTTAAGCAAGATTTAAAATTAAAATACAAAATCGTTTTTGTTGCTGAGTCAAATCAAAAGGTTACCAGCCAATTAAAGTGACATTTAAGAAGTCACTGTGTTATGATTCTTAATTGAAGTTTTAATAAATAAATAGTAGAATTTGTAATTGTTATTGTTTCTGTAGAAATACTTTGTGTAGGGTCAAGTTCGCAACCCGACTAAAAAACCGAACAGGCTAGAAAGTTTGATTTCGTGTAAGATCCAGGAGCCCCAGCCATACAAATGGACGTGATGAACAATCCAGAGACCGCACCCAACAAGTCGATGTTGAAACGGTTCATCATCTAGTTCCCGACGAACAACCGCCCCATATCTTAACCGACACACCTCAAAATATTAAAACAAGTTTTAAAATTAATATAAAAAATCTGTTGTGCTCCTAAGTCGAATGAAAAGGTTATAAGCCAATTGAAATTGCATTAAAAAGTCACTGTATTATGGCTCTTAATTGTACACTCTGAATTCTAATCAGTCAAAATCTCAGTAAAAAGTGACTGATTTTAAATAAAAATTGACTGATCCAAATAATGCAAATTCGAAGACTGACAAATAAGTCCAAAGTTACTTTTCGAATAAGTCAATTTGGCTCACTGATATTGTCAGTCATTTTAAACGTTGCAATCTGTTCAACTTTCAAGTAATAAAGGTCGATTTTAACAAAAAATGGAATAGTTAAATTTTAAATTAACTAAATTAATATGAAGAAATGGATTTTCAACAAATTAATTAAATTTTCAACAAAAAAGTTCAAATTTTGACTAAAATCATGATTCTTCAAACAAAACAAATTAATTTTCAAGAAGGAAGTTCAACTCTGAACCAAGTATTTGAATTTTGAAACTAAAAAAAAAAAAATGTCCGCTAAGAAGATTAATTTCTTTTTACCAAAAAGACGAATTTTCAACAAGATACAAAAATTTTTAATACTAGTAAATTGAAAAATGTTTGAAACACAACTGCAGGGTTGAAATTTGAACTAATTTGTTAAAAATTTATATTTTTGGGTAAAGAGTAATAACCGTCGTTGGAAATTCAACTATTTGGGTGAAATATGATCTATTTTGTGGAAAATTCGAGTTTTTTGGCAGGAAATTAATCTTCGTGGTTTAAAGTTCATCATTTTGGTTAAAAATTAAACGTCTTGTTTAAATTTAACTATTTTTTATTTAAAATTGAAATATTTTTCGATGGAAATATCAACCATTACATTTTTTGTTGAGAAATCATTTTTTTATGGAAAATTTTACTACTTGCTCGAGAGTCTAAATTGTTTATTAAAATTCAACTTTTGTTGTTAAAGATTCATAATTTTAGCTGAAAATGTATCTTTTGGTTTGAGTAGTTGATTTTTAAACAAAGAGATACATTTTTAACTAAAATTATGAATCTTCAACAACAAAAAATGAATTTTTAACAAACAAGTCCAACTCGCGAGCAACTAGTCAATTTGTTTATAAAAAAAATTATTTCACAACAAAAAATGTAATACTTGATGTTTCCACTAAAAAATATTTCAATTTTTAATAAAAAATAGTTAAATTCAAGCAAGAAGATGAATTTTCAACCAAAATGAGGAATTTTAAACTAAGAAGATTAATTTCCTACCAAAAAACACGAATTTTCAACAAAATAGATAATATTTTAACCAAATAGTTAAATTTTCAGCGACAGTCAGAACTCTTTACCCAAAAATATAAATTTTTCACAAATTAGTTCAACTTTCAACCGAGCAGTTCAGTTTTCAACCAAAAAATATCAATTTTTAACGAAAAATGTAATAGTCGATATTTCAACCAAAAAAGATTTTAATTGTAAATAAAAAAATAGAGTAGTTAAATATTTAATTACAAAAGTTACTGTTAAAAAAAATGGTCAACAAAATTGTTGAATTTTCACATAAAAGATGAACACTCAACTAAAATTTTGAATTTTCAACTGAAAAAATTAATTTTCAACAGTATGTTAAATCAGTAGATAAATGATCAATAATAAATTATGACTACTCAAGAAAAAATTAATAGTTGATATTTCAACAAAAAAATATTTTTATTTTAAATGAAAAATAGTTGAATACAATAAAAAGGATTGCTTTTGAATCGAGAAGATTTATTTTCTACTAATAAAGACGAATTGATGAAATCAGTAAAATTTACTGTGCAGTGGCACACTCAAAGTTATAAAAAACATATTTTACTTGTCATTGAAAAAAGTTTTTTGTTTTGGCTGATATAAATAATTATCAGTTATACGTTATGCTTGGAAGCCCTTGGGTGATTTTGCAAATAATATATAAAAATCCGTTGAAAATCAAACTGTCGAGCGGTTATCGTCCAAAAAAAGTGCTTTTTGACCCACACTATGCGATCGCGTAAAGTGAAGGTCACTATTGGCGGGAAAAAAAATAATATCGAGTGATAATTCCGAAAAATATAAATTAGGCCTAACAAAAATTTAAAAAAATGTAAATTGAGGTAAATTTTTATTTACCAAAATGAATTTTCGTAAAATTACCATTAGCGAGAGTAAAATTTCGGAATATTTATGTGCCTCTTTCCAGCTATGGAATTTTCTCGCTTTTTTCTCTTATCTTTTCTGAGATGCAAATTAGCGTCATCTATATGCCAAGTGGTCATGTCACGCCTATCATGTATGAATTTGGTTGGTCACGCTCAATTCCGCGGCGAGTAATTAGTCGTTGAGGAATCTGGTCTTCGCGGAAGGATGGTCGTCAGCTCGTTCAGGCCCGCGGGGCCCCTCGACACGGGAGGATTTTAACGACAATTTTGATGAATTTAGTCAGATTTAATTAGGAGGGATGTATTTTCGTGCCCCGTTACCGCGCGACTCACATCGTACGCATAACCTTTGAGAATCGAGTTTTGCATGCCTTGAGGACAAAGCCATAAAATACCGAGCATAACTGCTTTCAATTACAGGTCCCCCGCGCGAGTACGAACCCTTCGTGTAT
The DNA here is from genome assembly GCA_932066315.1 of Andricus coriarius. Taxonomy (NCBI): domain Eukaryota; kingdom Metazoa; phylum Arthropoda; class Insecta; order Hymenoptera; family Cynipidae; genus Andricus; species Andricus coriarius. The sequence continues at coordinate 12,540 of CAKNWT010285923.1, read as the reverse complement.
CAAACAAAAAAAAAAGATTCGAAAATGCCCTCAAATCTCTTTGGGGTGGTCCGTAAACTACCTTACCTATTAAAGGGGAAGGGCGTCGCGCCGAAAACTACGGTTGGTGACAGGGTAGGTGGGGAGTGGGGTCAGTGGAACGAACGTTACCATTTCCGATTTCACACTTTTCTATTCCCCTTTTTTCCCCTTTTTTGAACAATTCTTCTATTTTCCCCTTTTTTTTCCTTTTTTTGAGGAATCCTTATTTTTCCCCTGTTATGAAGAAACTTCCTCTTTTTTACGTCTTTTTCGCATTAATGCGAACTGCGTTAAAAAAACATAATAAGAAAATTCAACTATTTATAGTTAAAACTCCATTTTTTTGGTTGAAAATTCGACTATTACATATTTGGTTAAAAATTCTACTAGCTGGTTCAAAATTTGAATATTTTGTTAAAAGTGCAACCATGTCGTTAAACGGTCATCTTATTCTTTTTTCTTTAGTTGAAGATTCATCTCTTTGGTTAAAGATTTAACTACTTTGCTGAAAAGTCAATTTAAACTTTAAATTTTAAATTTTTTTGTTAAAAATTCAATTATTTTGTTGAAAATTGATATTTTTGTAGTTGAAAATTTAAGTGCTTGGTTGAAACTTCATGTTCGTTTTTTTCCTGTTGATAATTTGTATTTCTTTAGTAGAAAATTAAAATTTTTCGAAAGTTAAAGTCATTTTTTTTATTAAAAATCAACTTTTGGATTAAATTTTTAACTTTTTTATTGAAAATTAATTTTATTTTTTAAACATTCATCATTTGAGTTGAAAATTCATCTCCTTGGTTGAAAATTGGACTATTTTGTTGATTTATTTTTTAATTGAGAAACAATTTGTTTAAATAAAAATTGAACTATACCACCTTTGCTTAAAAATTGATATTTCTACGTAAAAATTAATCTTTTTTGATAGGAAATTAATCTTCATGGTTGAAAATATCATCTTTTGGCTTAAAAATTCAATTGTTTGGTTGGAAAATCAATCTGTTTTAGTTACGGATTCAACTGTTCTGTTTAAATTCGTTTTTTCGTTGTTGCTAAATTTAGCTATTTTTGATTTCAGATTCAAATTTTTTTTGATGACATATCATCTATTGCATATATCGGTCAGAATACATATTTTTGTTTTGAAATCAACTACTTGGTTTAAAGTTGAAATACTTTGTAAACATTATTTTGTTTGTTTGTTAAAGATTCATCATTTTAGTTAAAAATTTAACTATTTGGTTGTAAGATTGTAAGATTTTGTTAAATTTACCTTTTTTGGTCGAAAATTCAACTCTTTTATTAAAAATTTCTCCTTTTGGATTGAAAATTAACTTTTTTGTTAAAAATTCAATCGTTTGGTTGAAAATTGATTTTAGGTTAAAAATCAACTATTGGATTAAATGTTTTACTGTTTTATTGAAAATTAATTTTAATTCTTAAAGATTCATCATTTGAGTTGAAAATTTATCTTCTTGGTTCAAAATTGGACTATTTTGTTACAAAAAAAAATTTTTAAGTTGAGAAATAATTTGTTTAAATAAAAAATTTAACTATACCACTTTTGCTTCAAAATTTATATTTCTAAGTGAAAATTAACCTTTTTTTGTATGGGATTAATCTTCATGCTTGAAAATATTATCTTTTGGGTTAAAAATGCAATTGTTTGGTTGAAAAATCAATCTCTTTTAGGTAAATTCAACTATTTTTAATTTATGATTCAAATTTTTTTGGTTGACATATCAACTATTATATGTATTGTTCAGAATTTTTATTTTTTGTTTTAAAATCAACTACTTGGTTTAATGTTCAAATACTTTGTAAATATTTTTTTTTCTAGTCTAAGATTCATAATGATAAAAATTCAACAATTCGGTTGTAAGATAGCTATTTTGTTAAATTCATCTATTCTGGTGGAAAATTCATCTGTTTTATTAAAAATTGCTCCTTTTAAATTCAAAATTAACTTTGTTAAAAATTCAACTGTCTTCGAAAAAAATGTCTTTTTGGTTTGAAAAATGATTTAGTTGGTTAAAAGTTCAACTATTTTTTCGAAAATTCATCTGTTTTGCTTTAGAGTTTGAACTATTTGGTTGTTAATACAACTGTTTGGTCGAGAATTAATTTTTTTAAATTGAATATTCGTCTTTTTGGGTTAGAAATCCTTCTATATTTTTGTAGAAAATCTTTTTTGGTTGTAAATTTAACTATTTAATTGAAACTACAATATCTTTCGACTTGAAGGTTGGCGCCCTTTTCTAATTACTTAAATAATACTTTTTTCAGCATATTTTGCCTCAATTAATGTATTTATACTATCATTTCTCCATATAATGCATACATTAATTATCGAGCGCAATTAATTATTTATTTAAAATAAAGTAAATTCACTTCAGTTTTTGGCACGCTAATAATTGGGCTAAGGTGCCAAGAGTATGTGCTTTTACTCAACGTTACGGAGGCTACAATACCGGAAGTCAGAAATAGCAATTCTGTATCTAAAATTTAATTGCATAGTCTACTATCTGTCCAAAAAATTTGGATACCTCGATCTTTGTACATATTATAGTAAAAATCCCGGTAGAAAAAAATTCTAAAAATATGGGAAAAATTACATTTTGCTGATAAAGGTTTTGCCTATACTCATACAGAGTTGTGAAGTTATCAGTCAATTTGGGATCATTTCCTGGCAACTGAAAGTTAAAAAAGCACCATCATCTTGTGATAATTCCGGAATACTCAACTTTGAATAGCTATTAGTCCCTGAAACTGAATTACAAAAATCTGCAAAAAATATGTAACATTCTGTGATCCTTTCTGTGCACAGTGGAGAAATTTATAGTCGGAAATAATAACTTGTTATTAAGTTAATAACAAAAGAGTATTGAGCTGTCATCTCGGAAACTGAAGAGCATACAAGGATAATTCTTGAAGCAAATTACAAATTTTTGGCTTCTGAAAATGGTATATGTAGTGTCAATGAGCAAAATGTTGTGCTTGAATCTTAAAAAAATTATTTTCTTTCTCCTGATGCAAGTTCGGATGCTTCGATAATTGAAGAGCCTTTTGTATTTTCCGAAGAAGAAAATAATTTTTTTAATATTCAAGCACAATATTTTGCTTATCAACACTAAATACACCATTTTCAGAAGCCAAAAATGTACAATTCGCTTCTAGAATTATCTCTGTACGTTCTTTAGTTTCCGAGATGACACCTCAATACTCTTTTGTTATTAACTTAATAACAAATGGTTATTATTTATAAATCTAAATTTCACCACCGTACACACATCATAAGATAATGGCACTTGTTCACCTTTTACTTGCTAGGAAATAATCGCTAATCGACTGAAAATTTCAAAACTCTGCATCAGTATAGGCAAAGCCTTCATCTGCAACATATACTTTGTCTTATATTTTTAGAATTTTTTCTGCTGATATTTTCACTATAATCTGTACAAAAATCAAGTTATCTAAATTTTTGGACAGATTCAATTCTCTTGGTTTCATCAGTTAACTTTATTTCGTTCCCCTATTACCGAATCTCAAAATGTAAAGTTAATTGTACAAAATGTAAATTATTGAAACAATCCACGCTAGCCAATTATCAAGAGAATTATTTGTGCAAAAATCCAACGTCATAAATCACTTCCTTTTTAATGAATATGTATGAATATTCTTTTGTATGGGACGAGCAACAACTTAAACTTTCATTTTACGCAAATTTTAGGGTTATTGCAATTCGCGAAGATAAATGTCCGCAGTAAAGTTGGTATGAGCCGAATGCAAGCCGGCAATGAGAACTTGAGAAGTTTGTCGGCGAAATAAGTTCCGAGTCGTGTGGATTCCTTGAAGTGAATCGCTTCAGGACACAGGGGTCTAGTCGAGATAATAATGACGATAATAATAGCGATAGTAGTAATAAAGACTTTACGGTCATGGCAAAGCGTGGGTGAAGCTTGTGGTCGTTTTTCCGAATGACATCAGGAAGATCGAAGATCACGTGGTACAAGCGATAAAGTCTTGACACGAGTCTTTTCAAAATCGGTAGCAATCTCACTCAAATTGAGTATGTAAATTTGTACTGTGCAAAGTGATTCGATCCGAACTGATGCCCAATTTCAGGCATGCCGAAAGTCGACTCGAAAGACTTTCAAACAGACCAGTTCGAATCTGAAAAAAAAGGATTTGAATTGGGCCGTTCGAAGATCTTTCGTACAGGCGCGGTCTAGAGAAGTGACGATACAAGTGATTACACATGGAAAGACTTTTCTACTATGAAAAATGAATTTCAATCCAAGAGGATGAATTTTCAACTAAACGGATGCATCTTCGACCAAAAAATATGACTTTAACAAAATAGTTCAATTTTCAACAATAGAATCAGATTTTCAACATAACAGTAGAGTTTTGGACCCAATAGCAAAATTTTTAACCTTATAAGATCATCTAAAAGGATTAATTTTCTACCGAAAAACGAATTTTCAACTATGTAAATGAATTTTTCACCAAATAGTTCAATTTTTAATTAAAGAAGATACATTTTTAACCAAAAAAAAGAATAGTTAAACTTTCAAGATAAATACTATATTTCAACAAGAAAAGAAGAATTTTCAAGCAATTCAATTCAATTGAACAAAGAAATAGTTTCTTAACAAAATAGTTGAATCATCAACCAAATAGATTGATTTTTAACAAGTAATCTTAATTTTCTCCCCGAAAATATGATTTTTTAACAGAAATGATAATTTTTTACCAAATAGTTACATTGTTATAAAAAATGGTTTAATTTTTCACCAAATAGCTGAGATTTTAACCTACAAAGATCAATTTTCAACCAAGAAGATTAATTTTTTAACAAAAGACGAATTTCGAACAAAATACATGAATTTTCAACCAAATACTCAAATTTTAAACTAAAAAAATATGTTTCCAACCAAAAGTGGAACAGTTAAATGTTGGTTGAAAAACCAATGTACAAAAAATAAAAATTATCAACGAGTTGATTTCAACGAAAAGATACGAATTTTGAAAAAAAAAGTTGATCCACGAGCAAATAGATGAATTTTTAACAAAAAAGTTAATTTAGATCAAATTGTTGAATTTTTAACTAAGACGATGAATCTTCAATATATAATTTTATATTTTGCAAAGTAGTGCAACTTTAAACCAAGTAATTGATTTTTGAACCGAAAAAAATGAATTTCCAACAAAACATGTAAAGTTTATATTTCAGCAAAAAAGATTTCAATTTTTAATAAAAAAACAGTTGAATTGTAACAAAAAAGATAAATTTCTAACGAAATACATGATTTTTCAATCATAAAAGATCAATTTTCAATTTAAAATAGCAGAATTTTCAACAAAAAAATACAATGCATTTTCAAGAAAAGAGATCAACATTCAAGCAAGGAGTCGAATTTTTAATCAAAAAGTGATTTTTTAACCAAGAAGATTAATTTTTTACAAAAACGATAAACTATCAAGAACATACATGAATTTTCAACCATGTATTTAAACTTTCAACTAAAAAAAAATGAATTTTCAACAAAATAATTGAATTTTAAACTAAAAAAAAAAAAATTAATTTTTAACAAAAAATAATTTGATTTTGAACTAAAACAAATAGATCAATTTTTTTCCAAAAAGGAAATAGTTAAATTTTTATTCAAAAAAATTTATTTTCGACCAAAAACTAAGCGAATTTAAAAAAATAGTTATATTTTGAGCCAAAGAAATTAATCTTTAACACAAAAAAAATGAATTTTTAACAAAGTAGTTCAACTATCAATTAAGCATTTTGCATTTTCAACGGATTTTTGTGGAATGAATTTCAGTGATATTTAACGGATTTCAAAAATTTGATAATAATTTCAAATATTTCTGTTGATATGCGGTTTCGAAGAATTTATTTGATTTTCTAAAGATTTAAAAGGATTTCATAGGACTTACAAGATTCGAGAGTACTGAAAAAGATTCCAAGGGATTTCAGAGGATTTTCAAGATACACAAATAATATATTTCACTGTTTTGAATTCAAAATAAATTTTTGGTTATTGAAAGATCAACTATTACATTTGCCTTTGAGAATCCATCTTTCTTTGGTTTAAAAAATAATTTCTTTTGATAGAAATTTCATCTTCTTTAATTAATAATGCAACTGTTTGGTTGCAAATTAATTCATTTTGGTTAAGGATTTTAGTATCTTGTTGAAAATTCCCTTTTTCTTAATTTAGTACAACTGTCTTTTATTTAAAATAAAATCCTTTTTGGTTAAAATATCAACTTTCTACATTTTTCCTTGAGAATTTATCTTTTTGGCTTGAAAATTAAATAGTTTAGTGAAAAATTCAATCATTTGGTTGAAAATTAACTTTTCTGTTGAAAATTTATATTTTCAGGTTAAAAATTCAATTTTTTTATAGCAAATTCGACTTTTTGGCTTGAAAATTTAACAATTAGGTTGCATTTTTTGCTTTTCTTGGTTTAAAATGTTTTTTGTTCGAAGATTCAACTATTTTGATAGAAATTTAATCTTTTTTGGTTAAAATTGCAACTTTTTGCACTACTTTTTGTAATAATAACACGTACTTTTTTCTTTAGAATAGTCTGGAAGTTAATATGATGCTGCGTCTAACAAGCCCAATTTGAAGCCAAATTCCAATTTTATGAAAAGATACTGCAAAAAAGATCAAATTTCGATGTTTTCAAAAATTTGGAATAAAAATAGAAATAATTAATATTTTTCAAACTTTTTGAGATCGTTTTAAAGAAAGATTTCAGCAGTATTTTTCTAAATTGTCAAGATATTTTTAGAATTGTTTCCCTAGATTCTGCAAAATTTCAAAAGTGTGTAAATAATTTAAAAAAATTATCTAAAATCATTACTTATCATATATAAATGAATTTTAGTAATATTTATAATAATTTTATTATTTTAAAATGTTTGAATCATGTTGTGAGTACAATCATCATTTTAAATTTTGAATACTTTCATTTGAATTTAAGTGAGACTGTTACAAAGTATTTTACTGTTTCAATCCATTAAATTAAAAAAAAAACTGATTCATCAGTTGAGATCCTTAGCACATATTTAATTAGTCGAATTTTTACTAATTCAGATTTAGATTGTAGTTTATATTTATAAAGTAGAGTTCATTAGTCTCTCAAGTTGCAGGGGAACGAAATCTATCTCCCAATCGCTAAAGTCATCCCAAAATGGAATGGTACTCTGACATATTTTAAAACCTCCTGGGACTATTCGGTCCAAACTGATCATTAGTCGACATTTACTGTGAGTTGTGTGGGTTAAATCGGAGGGTTTAAGAATTTAAGACTCCTGGCTTCACTTCCTCTATTTTGTGTCGCCTTTCAAAAATAGAAGCTTTGCTAACTATCGTGTGTATATATGTATGTTTTCTTAAGCTCTAGTGATACATCACATGACAGGTAAGAAAGCCAGGACTGATGATCTATCAAACCTTGATTGAATTAGTCGCATGTTTTAAAAAACAATATTTTTTAATGAATAAATTAAATAGTTATATTAGGATAAAGCTTTCAATATCGACAAATGTGATAGTTCTTGAAAATTCAATTTTCTATCAACAATAACCTTTTGATTAATGACTCAAGGAGTGAAAAATGACTTTCTGAAATATTGCAGATCACTGCACTGTTAATTTGATCGGTCTGGTTGATTTGATATATAATCATTTCTTCAATTCAATTTTTTGTTTAAGAATAAATTCTTTTTGTATGTTCTGAAGCAGTGATAGAATCAAAAGGAGAAAAGATTTTTTGAAGCTGAAGCGAATTGGTCATAGAATTCGAACAGACTCTAGTGATAATAAGAAAATGGATTTAAGTTTGGATTTCTCTGATCCTATTTTAAAAAACTAGGAACTAAATCTTGAATGATGATCACGAATCAAGATATCAATTCATTTTTATCCTTTCCCTTTTGAAAAAGAATTTCCCTTAGAAAAAAGTGATACTCTGGGAACTAATTATCTGAATCTGATAGGTACTCTGTAGTAGTGAATATATTCTTGTGATTGCTAAATGTTTTAAAGAAGAAGACCCCCCAACTTTGTTCTCACATTTTCTCATTGTGATTCTAGATCCCTCTTCGATTCTGATTGAGTTTGAATTTAAGTATTTTCAGAAGCAGTTTACACTTTCTTGACACTTTACGACCTACTCGAAAAATGTGGACAACTGGACAGGAAGTTTCTCCTTTGATATTGTCCCAAGATATAAACAAAGCTATAATTTGTTTTTCCTCTTTGACACTTTGAAACTATGAGAAACGGCCTTTCATTAAAAAATAGATTTATATGCAGGAATCCGGGAAACGTTACGAATTTTTAGAAAGAAAAACAGACATTCTGTAAGATTTCTCTTGTAAAGAATAAACGAAACTATTTCTGAGAAAAAGTGTTTGCTGATTCATTGTTTTTAATGTTTTTTTTAGTCTCAGGCTTTTGACTCACGTTACTATTGACACTTTATGACCCTTTTTTTAAACAATTCAACTGTTTCACTACTATTTAAAAAAAGGATAGCTATACTATTTTCTTAAATTTCCCACTAATGCCATTATTTTTTCACTTTGCCTTTAAACATATTTTTAAACTTCTTCGCTAATTAACTAAAATAACATACGTCATCTAAAAAATCGCACTTTTGAAAGATCCAAGGACCTTAAAGATTAAAAAAATTGCAATGGATTTCAAATTATTAGAATGATTTTAGGGTATTTTACAAGAATCTAAGAAATTTCAAGAAATTTTGAAGGGATATCAAAGGATTTCAACAATTTTCATGGGATTTCAGAAAATAAATTAAATTTAATGAAATTTTAAGGGATTTGTATTGGTTTTATGGGATTTTACGGGGTCTCAGGGTATTTCAAAGATTTAAACATTTTTAAAGGAATTTTAAAAGATATTAAAGATTTTAAAATTTACGGCATTTCAAAATATTTCTAGGAATTCTAAAAAATTTGAGGAATTTAACAAATTTTAAAATAATAAAAAAAATGCAGTGTGTTTTGAAATATTACCAGGAATGTCATAAGATTTCATACAAATTTGGTAAGATTATAGGAAATTTCAAGAAATATTAAAGTTTCTAAGGAATTTCAAATGATTTTTTCAAATTTCAAAGATTTGAAGGAATTACAAGGGCATTTAGAAATTTTAAAGAGATTTCAAGGAATTTTACAAGATTTACGAGACTCATAGGATTTTAAAAGAAATTTCAATATTGCATAAAATTGTAAGGAAATTCTATAGACTTAAAGCGATTCTAATCAATTAAGGAGTTTTCTAGGGATTTCAGGATATTTCAGTAAATTCAAAAGTTTTTAATATATATTTTAGTAGATTTCAACAGATTTTAAGGAATTTCAAAGCATTTCGTGTATATTAGAAGGTTTCAAGGAATTTCAGAAAATATTTCAAGGGGCTTTATCAGATTTTATGGGATTTCAAGGGACTTTTTCTTTTGAGACTGATCCATTTTCCTAAATCTTCAAAATTAAAGAAATAATTAAAATAATTACAGCCTTTCCAATTTAGAACTTACAATTTACAAAAATTGTAATACTAAATTTTTCAATATATAACTTCAATTTCAAAGACGTATATATAAAACATCTTAGATTTTGATAATTTTTAAGAACAGAATGCAAGTTTTCAATTCGATATCTTTCAAATTAAAGAAATTTTTAATGAAAAGCCTCAAAATTAGATAATTTTTCATTGCAAAACTTAAAACTCGCATTATTTTAAATTTTAAATTGTCACAATTAAAAACTCTTTCAATTTGAATATTTACAATTCAAAGTTCTAGAATTTAAAGGATTACCCTTTTCAATTTTCAAGATTTATGTATAAAAATTTTCAAATTTGGATGGTTTATAAAATCCAAAGCCAAGTGTTAAATTATAATTGTTCAAAATTTTGAAAGTAAATCATCAAAATTACAGCATTTTAAATTTTGAAACTCAAAACTTGGATAATTTGCGATTATAAATTTTAAAAATTAACAACTCTCCAATTTTAAATATTTATAATTCCAATTTTAAAGATGTAGAAACAAAAATTCTTCAATTTGGATGATTTCAAAGATCTGAATGAAAGTTTTTAATTCTAAATCTTCCAAATTGAAGAAATGTTGAAAGTAAATCATCAAAATTACAGCATTTTTAATTGTCGAACTTAGAACTTGAATAATTTTGATTTTTTTTAACTCTTCAATTCCAAATATTTGAAATTCAAACTTCTGCAATTTTGATGAGCTATAATTGAAAATGTTTAAATTTGGAAAATGTAGGATCGTAAACTATTCAGTTTTCAAGACATATTTTGAAATTATGTAATTTTAAACATATTTTTGAATAGTTCAATTTTGAAGATTTGGAATTAAAAACTCTTCAAATCTGAAAATGTATGAATAAAGATTTTTAAATTTTGATGATTTTTAAATTCAAAAGACAAGTTTTCAATACTAAATTTTTCAAGTTGAAGAAATTTCTAAAGTCAAGGATCAAAATTACAGAATTTCGAACTATAAAACCTAAAGATCGCTTTTTTAATTGAAAATTTTCAAAATTAAAGGCTCTTGCATTTTAAAGACTTACAATTCAAATTTCTACCATTTTCAATAGTTACAATTAAAAATTCTTGAATTTCGAAAGTGAAGAATTGCAAATTATTCAATTTACAAGATTTGCATTTTAAATTAAAGACTTTTCAATATTTTATGCCAATAAAAAACTTTATCCAATTTTGAATGCATTTTTTTGTAATAGTTTAATTTTGGAAATTAAGAGTTAAAAATGGTTTAATTCTGTAGATTTATTTCTTAGTAACTCATATAATTATTATATTCACTAAAACTCCTAATCTAAAAATATTTATACGGAATTTGTTAAGCATTATTTCTTATCCTGAAAACCAATTTACGATCAAATTAAATTGAAATACGTAGTTCTAAATTGTTTTCATGAAAGGCCATATACATATAAGTGTAATAATTCAACATGAAAGTGCTGACTTATTTCCTCAGCATGCGTTATGCCATTAATGTTCTAGTTCAGCTGAACTAACAATAAGTACTGTTCTCAGAACGGGCGCACATTTCTTGCGATATTGAATTGTTGAAAGCTGTTTCTAATTTGCAATTTACATTTTCATTTACAAAGTTATTATTCTATAAGTATATTCCCATTTTTTCATAGAAATTAAATATTGATTTGTTTCGAGGAATAATTCGAAATTAAAATACAATCGAAAATCAGGCTAGAAAAAAGTTATTGTTTTAAGATGTAATGGAATATTAGAAAAGAATTTAAAAAAAATCAAATTCATATTCAGAAAAAATGAGAAAAATCTAATTTTTAAAGTAAATACCGAAAATAATGTTCCTTATTGGAATTAACGAAGCTTTTGAATTTGAATAGAAGGTAATTTTGTCATTTATATTATGGTCGTTTTTATTTGTTAGGAGTTAAAATTGGTATATATTAGGGTGCCCAATACAAATTTGAATAAATTTGAATAATTTTGAAAAAATTTTTTCACTCTTAAAAATAATTTTTTATTTATAAATTAAAAATATTTACACTCAATGACAAAAAAAACTTGAATTTTAAAAAAACACAAAATAAACATTTTTTACAGTTCAAAGATTCCTATAGTACTTTAAAATGTATTTCTTGGGATAATTTACTAGAAAAGAATGTTAACATTTATTACTTATTTTTCATTTTTTTTCCAGAAGTGTCACGATTGTTACTTTTATAAATGAAAATGTCACTTTAGTGACTTTTTAAATCTACTTACATCATTTGAATTCCTTTGAATTCACTCTGAATTTCCTTGGAATCCACTGAATTAAACGGATCTTTTATTGATTCACAATTTTTTTAATCTACACTGAAGACTTTCAAGTTCACCTTGAGTTCTTGAAAATGTTATCCGATTTCTATTCATTCACATTTATCTGAATTTAATGGCATTTTTTTGGATTTTAACAATTATTTTGCATTCACTTGAATTATTTTTAGTTCGCCATGAATTCTTTTTAATTCATCTTGGATTCCTATAAATTTGACCAAATTTTCTTGCATTCCTTTGAATTATTCTAAATGCGCTCCAGTTTTGTTGAAATCAATCAAATATTTTGGATTTTTTGCAATTCCAATGAATTCATTTAGAACTTACCCTGAATTCTGATTAATTTATTCTGCGTTCTTCTAATTTATACTGAATTGTTTTAAATTATGTATGATTCTTTAAAGTTCACTTGAATTCTACTAAATCCGCTCAATTCTACTTAATTCAATGGTTTTTTGAAGTTTTTCTTTAATGGGGTAGGGTCAGTCGCAAGACCAAAAAAAACAACTATTTTTTAAAGAATTTTTTTTTAAAACAAGTTTTATAACCTTTTGACAAACGTTCTACAGTTCGAATAATAGACATTACTAGAAGTTACAGTAATTTTTTAAGACAA
>CAKNWT010285921.1:0-10987 GCA_932066315.1 Andricus coriarius | reverse complement strand
TGGAATATTCAACTGTATTGCTTAAATTATCAGTTAAAAAAAAATTAATTTGTAAACAAAAAAAAATGAATTTTCAACAAAGTACATAAATTTTTGGTTGAAAAATTTAATTTCAAAAATCGAATCTTCAAAAAAAAATGAATTTTTAACAAAGGAGTATAATTTCCAATCAAGTAATTAAATTGTCAACTAAAATCGTTAATTTTCTACCAAAAAAGAAGAATTTTAAACAAAATACATGAATTTTCAACCAAATACTTGAATTCCCAAATAAAAAAGATACATTTTCGTCCAAATAGTTGAATTTCAAAATAAAAAAGATCAATTTTCAACCAGAAATGGAAAAATAAAATTTTTAGTTTAAAAAATAATTTAATTTGTTTATTTTTAACAAAAAGTTGAATTATATCAATCCAAAATGTTGAATTTCCTGTCCAAATAGAGAAATATTCAACAAAATAGTTGGATTTCCTACATCCAAAAATGAATTTTCAACCAAATGATCGAATTTTGAAACAAAAAAATAAAACGTTAACCAAAAACAGTTAAATTGTCAATAAATACTTCAATTCTCAGCGCAAAATTAAATAGTTAATTTTTCAGCCAAAAAAAATGAATTTTCAACAAAATATGTGAGCTTTTAACCAAATAGTTACATTTTCAACCTACAAAAATGAATTCTTAATCAAAACGTAGAATTTTCAACAAAATACATGAATTTTCAAATAAATAGTTGAATTTTTAACTAAAAAATAAAATAAAATACATTGATATTCAATTTTATATTACAATCATACAAAAAATTAATCATGCTCTCGAAAAACAAATTCCCTGACAGTATTTTTCTGTTCTGCAGAAAACAAATTTGAAAACAAATTATTTTTCTTCAAGAGAATGAAAATTCCAGGACCACGTGCAAAATTCAAGGACTTTTCCAGGGTTTTTTTCAGGTAGACAAAAATTCAAGAATTTTTCCAGGTTATCAAGGATTTCCAGGACGCTAGACACCCTGATTACAGGGCTCGGAATTTCTCAAGCTTCAAAAAATAGTAAAATAGTAACCATACTTCTCTTAAAAAAGTAACCATGAAATAACCATAACGTGGCAAAAAAGTAACCAAAAGGAAAAATTTGTTTCTCTCTTATTTTTAACTAAAATTATGAATGTTCAACAAAAAAATGTTTGTTCAAGAAAGTAGTTCAACTTTTAACAAAATGGTTGAATTTTTCTGACTAAAAAGATGAATTGTTAACAAAAAATGTAATAGTTGATATAATAACCAAAAAAGATTGTAATTTAATATCAACAACAGTAGAATTAATTAAAAAAAAAAACGATTTTTCAACAAATTAGGTTATTTTTCAACCAAATTGTTGAGTTTTTAAGACAAAAAGACAAATTTCTAACAAAAAAGATGAATTTTCAAATAAAATGATGTATTTTCAAACAAGAGGGTGATTTTCAATCAAGAAGATTAATTTTCTACCAAAAAGACGAATTTTCAACTAAAATGATGAATCATCAAAAAAAAATTAGTTTTAACAAAAATTGTTAAACTTTTAATCGAATTTCAATCGAAAAATATAATACATAGTTCGATATTTTAACAATAAAGATTAAAATTCTTAATTAAAAACTAGCCATTTGAGCTAAATTGCAATTTTTATCAGGATTCACAATAATTGAATTGATATCCTTTTTTATACTTTAAATCCTGAAACTCTTTCAGTAAACAAATAATAATAATTTTATTGTTATTCTATCATTTTCCCGGCTCTACAGTGTCAAATTTACTGGAAAATGTTGAATTTTTACATTGAAAATATATGTTTGTTTTTAGTTTTCGCTATTGAAAATCGAAAACTTTTGAAAACATGTATTTTGAAAAGCTCTTTCAATAAACAAATGATTATTATTTTATTATTATTCTCTCATTTTCCCGGCTCTAAAGTGTCAAATTAACTTGAAAATTTTGAATTTTTCACATGTTTTTAAATAATACGATTCATGAATTAAATCATTTCGTTATTTCAGTGAAAAATGTAACCAAAAGTAACCTTTTTATAAAATAAGTAACTTTTTAGTAACCGCGGATCAAAAAAGTAACTAAGTTACTCAAAAGTAACCCGTTCCGAGCCCTGAAATTATCAGGGTGTCTACTCAAATCCTGAAAAAAATTCCCTGACAATTCCAGGTTTAATTTTTCATGGCATAGAGCCATTAAAATATTTCGCATTTCTTTAAACAATCGCCTCGGATATTTATACAGTTTCGTGATTATAAATAATTGTTTTTTAATTTCTAGGATTTCAATTAATATGTTTAATATAGAGAGTTTTGACAAATAATATTACAAGATATTCCTAAATATATTAGCACGATCGATTAATTAAATAATTAAGTAATACTAAAAACATAATTAGTCATTTCTTGAATTTGTCTCTAAAGTCCATGAATTTGAATAATAATTCAAACAAATTTTTATTATATAATCTTATATTTAAAATTCAGTGCATATTCAGGTAAAATTAATATGGGTACTATATTAAATTCAATTTAAAACGTTTAAAATTCCTAACTGTTCAAGTAAAAATTTGGATTTTCAAAAAAATAGATGAACTTTTAACCACATAGTGGAATTTTCAAACAAATAGCTGGATTTAGAACTAAAAAAGATCAGTTTTTAACCAAAAATGAAATAGTTCAATTTTCAGGTAAAAAAATTAATTTTCCACCCCAAAAAATAAAGATTTATTTTAAAAACAAATTTAGATTCACTTTCAACCAAGTAGTTTGATTTTAAAAAACGAAAAGAAGAATCTGGAACTAATAAGAAGACTATTTACCTGGAAGACTTGAATTTTGATCCAAAAAGATGAATTTTCTATTAAGAAATGATTTTTCAACAAAATATACGAATTTTCAACGAAATAGTTGAATTTTAAGCTGAAAAAAAGAGAAATTTTTAACAAAATTAATTTCTACCAAAAAAGTCGAATTTTCAATTGAAAAGATAATTTTTCAACCAAAAATGGAACAGTTACATTTTCAGTAAAAAAATAATTTTAAAAATGTAAAGAAAATAGTTAAAGTTGCAACAGGAATAGTTAAATTTTCAGTAACAAATTAATTTTCAGCCAACGGAAAAACGAATTTTCAACAAAATAGCTCATTTTTGAACCAAGAAGATGAATTTTGAATAATTAAACCTTCATTTAAAAAGAAGATCTTTCAACAAAATACATGAATTTTCAACGAAATAGTTGAATTTTCAGCTGAAAAAAGAGAAATTTTAAAGAAAATTGTTTTCTACAAAAAAGTCGAATTTTCAACTGAAAAGATCATTTTTTTAACAAAAAATTGAATAGTTACGTTTTCAGTAAACATTTTTTTCTTAAATCATCAAAATAGTTAAAGTTGCAACTGGAATAGTTAAATTTTCAGTAACAAATTAATTTTCAGCCAGCGAAAGAACGAATTTTCAACAAAATAGCTGATTTTTCAACCAAGGAGATGAATTATTAATTAAAACGATGAATCTTCAACAACAAAAGTTAATTTTTGACAAAAGAGTAACTTACAACCGAGTAATTAAATCTTCATTCCAAAAAAGATGAATTCTGTTCAAAAAATGTAGTAGATATTACAACCAAAAAAGATATTATTTTTTAATAAAAAACAATTGAAGTAAATTAAAAAGAACGAATTTTCAACAAAACTACATGAATTTTTCAACCAGATACTTGAATTTTCAACTAAAACCGATCAATTTTTAATAAAAAACAGAATAGTTGAGTTTTTCAGTTAAAAAAATTAATTAAAAAAAAAGAATTTTCAACAAAATAGTTCAATATAGTAATATTAAGCTACTTTTACAAATGAAGAATCATTATTATTCAATTTAATATGTCAAATTTTGAAAAAAAATATGCACGCTCTCGAAAAAATTCTCTGACTTAAAAAAAAATGCCGTGATATTTCCAGGTTTTCCAGGTAGGGTAGACACCCTGATTATGAAAATTGACGAACTTTTAGAAAGATCTGGTCCAGGGTGGCCGCTTTAATCGAGAAAAAATTCCCGGTTTTTCCTGGTTTGCAAATATTTTTCAAGGTAATTGAAACTAAAAAATTCGAACGCTTAAAACTGAAATTTTTTTCATTTCAAGTAACAGGGTGGCGATTTTGCAAACATTTTCAAATTCCCGGTCATTTTCTAGTTTTTCTCGGCCATTTCCTGGTTTTTCTCGGCTATTTTCTGGTTTTTACCGGCCAATTTTTTTAATTTTTCGGGTTAACTAAAAGTAACGTATTCATATTTGCCGAAAAACGGAAACATTTATTTTAATTCATGACGCTCATTCTGAAAATCCTTTAACACAACAGAACAAAAATTATAAAATTAATTAATTTTGAAACGTTCAAATTTCAACCAAAGTGATGACTTTTCAAATAAAATGATGAATCTTCAACTGGAATAGTTGAAGTTTAAACCAAAAAGATCAATTTTCAACTAAAATGAAGAATATTTAACTCGAATACTTGAATTTTTTACCAAAAAATAAATTTGTAAACAATAAGATTAATTTTCAAACAAAAAGATTAATTTTCTACCGAAAGATACAATTTTTCAACAAATTAAATGCATTTTTAACGAAATAGTTGAATTTTCAATTAAAGAAGACAAATTTGCAACCAATTAGTTGAATTTTGAACTAAAAAGAAATCGATTTTCAACAGAAAATGGAATAGATACATTTTTAGTTCAAAAAATAATTTTAAACCTAACTCATGAATTATCAATTAAAATTATGAGTTTTCAATTAAAACAATGAATCAACTGCAATACTAAAAAGGATAAATTGTCCACCAAAACTTAAATAATTAAGTTTCAAATCAAGGTTCAACCAAAAAAGACGAATTTTCAACTATAATTTTTCAACCAATAATTGAATAATTACATTTCTAGTGAAAAAATGAATATTCAACCAAAGAGATAAATTTTCAACAAAAATTATGGAATATTCAACTGGAATAATACTTACATTTTCAGATAAAAAGAATAATTTTCAACCAAAAAAGAAACAAATTTTCAACAAGTAGTTAAATTTCCGGCAAAAAATTCCTTTTCATCCAAAGAAAAAACAAGTTTTCAAACAAATAGCTCATTTTTCAACCAAAGAAATGAATTATCATCTAAAATTATAAGTATTTAACTGGAATACTTGAATTTTTAAACGAAAAGAAGAATTTTTAAACCAGGAGATTAACCTGTAGAGAAAAAGATAATTTTCTACACAAAAAATAGATTTCTTAACCAAATAAGTGAATTTTCAACGAAACAATTGAATTTTCAATTAAAAAACGTCAAATTTCAATCAAATTGTTGAATTTTGAAGTAAAAAAGATCAATTTTCAACTAAAAATGGAATAGTTAAATTTTCAGTTGAAGAAATTAATTTTCAACCAAACTGATGAATTTCCAACTAAAATTATGAATCTTCAACTGAAATAGTTGAATTTTACACCTACAAAAAGATGAAATTTTAACCATAACCAAAAAAACGGATTTTCAGCAAAATAGTTACATTTTCTACTGGAACAGTTACATTTTTAGTTAAACAATTGATTTTCAACAAAGTAGTTACATTTCCAAAAAGAAATGAATTTTCAATTAAAATGATGAATCTTCAAACAAAAAAATTAACTCTTAACAAAAGAGTTTAACTTTTAACCGCAAGTAGCTGAATTTTTAAATAAAGAAGATAAATTCGCAACGAACAATGTAACAAAATGTTCCATCATAATTCATAAATATTTCCTCTTTGAAATACTACTTTTAATCTAAAAACTACTTGAGCTATGCACTTTCTTTTCTAAAATTTGAAAGAGGGAACATTTAATTGTGACGAATTTTAACTTGGAATAGGGATTTTTTAAATTCCTTTCTTCTAAATCTGAATTATAATTCTTTAAGAAATTCCCGTTCCATGTCAAAAATTCCCTGTTCCAAGTGAAATTATATTTCTTTATGGAAACTCCCTGTCCTAAAATAAGAAAGATAATTATTGTATCAAATTCCCTGTTCCAAGTTAGAATAAAACTGCAAATTAAAGCACTCAAAGTGGAACTCTTTTGAATTTTAAACTTTTAAAATTATATCATAACAAATTTTTTATTTAAACGCCTAATAATTTACATGTATAAAATGGAAGCTTTTAACACTTTGCAATTGAACAATTTAAAATGAAATGCCATTAAAATGCAACATTTAAAATTTTTGAATTTTTATAAATTTTACAATTCAAAGATTTCTGGTTAAAAAATATAAATCCATGATGTTATTTTCAATTCAGAAAAAAATATTAAAAATAAAAATTTCCCCCCTTAAAAAAAATTATAAGAAGAAAAAATGAAGTCTTACAAAATTATAAACCAAAGTTAATAAAAATAATAAAATTAATAAAAATTAATTAAAATGTTAAAAATAAAAAATTTTCCTCTTTCAATTCAGAAAAAAAACTTAAAAATAAAAAAGGCTCTTCGAATTTAGAAAAAAAAGACTTCATCCCATCTAACTCAATAAAAATGATAAAAGAAAAAAAGGCTAATTACAATTAGGGATGGATAAAAACAAAAATGTCCTCCCTTCCAACTTGATAAAAATCTTAAAAATAAAAAAATATCTCTCTTCAGTTCAGAAAAAGTTGAAAATTGAAATTTTCTCTCGTCCATTTCAATAAAAAAATACCCTCTTCCAATTCAGTACAAAATTGAAAATAAAAAGTTCACCCGTTTCATCTGAATGTTAAAAATATTAAATTTACCCCCCGGCTCTAACAAAAAACAAAATGTTAAAAAGAAAAAATTGGCCACTTCCAATTCAGAAAAATAATTGAAACCAAAATTTACTCCCTTCCAATTTGCTAAAATCTTATAAACAAACAATATCCCTTTTCCATTGAGAAAAAGTTGGAAATAGAAATTTCCTCCTTTTCAACTCGATAATAATTTTACAAATAAAAAAGTATTTATCACTCAATTCAGAAAAATATTAAAACCAAAATTTCCTCTCTTTCAAACGGATAAAAATCTTGAAAACGATAAAATCTCCCTCTTCCAATTAAGAAAAAGTTAAAAATGATAATTTTCCCCCTTTCGTTTCAATAAAACTATAAAAAATTACCCTCTTCCAATTCAGAAAAAAAGATTGAAAATAAAAAAGACCTCTTCCAATTCAGAATAAAAATATATAAAAAACGTCGTCCCATCCAACTCAATAAAAATCTTAAAATTAAAAAAATTGCCTTCTTCCAATTCATAAAAAATTGAAAACCAAAGTTGATAAAAATAATAAAATTAATAAAAATTAATGAAAATGTTACAAATAAAAAATTTCGCTCTTCCAAGTCAAAATAACATTAAAAATACAATGTTGTTCCCTTGAACTCAATAAAAAGTAAAAAAAATTAGTATCTTTCAATTCACAAAAGCAATTAAAACCAAAATATTCTTCGTTCCAACTTAAATTTTTAAAAACAAAATAGTAACCCCTTTCCAATTCAGAAAAAGTTGAAAATCGAAATATTCTCCCTTCCAACTAAATACAAACATTCAAAATAAAAAATTACCCTTTTCCAATTCAGAAAAAAGATTGAAGTAAAAAGTTCCCTAGTTCAAAAAAATGTTTAAAAGGAAAAATAGCCTCTTCCAATTCAGAAAAAATATATGAAAAATGTCATCCCATCCAACTCAATAAAAATCTTGAAATAAAAAAAATTTTCTTCTTCAAATTCATACGAAATTCAAAAACAAAGTTAATAAAAATAATAAAATTAATAAAAATCAATCAAAATGTTAAAAATAAAAATTTTCGCTCTTCCAATTCAAAACAACATTAAAAATACATTGTTGTTCCCTTGAACTCAATAAAAATGAAAAAAATTGGTATCTTTCAATTCACAAAAGCAATTAAAACCAAAATGTTCTCCGGTCCAACTTAAAATTTTAAAAACAAAATAGTATCCCTTTTCCAATTCAGAAAAAGTTTAAAATCGAAAATTTCTCCCTTTTAACTAAATACAAACATTCAAAATAAAAAATGACCCTTTTCAAAATCAGAAAAAATATTGAAAGTAAAAAGTTCCCTAGTTCAAGAAAATTTTAAAAAGGAAAAATAGCTTCTTCCAATTCAGAAAAAAATATAAAAAACGTCGTCCCTTCCAACTCAATAAAAGTGTTAAAAACAAAAAATTTCCGTCTCCCAATATTAAATTTCTTCTTTTCAAACTGAATGACTGACATTATGACTCTTTTTTACGAATGAACTTTAAATTTTTATTAATAATTTCAGGCCTTACAGTCCCTATGAGATTAGATATAGGGACCAAAGGGTCACACTCATAGGATACTTTCTTCACGCTCAAAGGGAAACAAATTCAAGATAAACTCATGAGACTTCAAAAAAATTTAAGGTAAATTCCAAAGAATTCAAATGAATTGGAAAAACTTTTTTAAATCAAAAAAATCCTTTTGAATTAAATATAATTGAGTGAGTTTAGAAGAACTCAAGTAAGTGAAGAAAATTCAAGAGAATTTCAAAGAATTTAAGAGAATTCAGGGTGAATTCTAACAACAAAAAATCTATTCAAATCTTTGAAACCATACTAATTTCTAATACAATAAGTGACTAATGACTACAAAAGAATTCAAGGTAAATTCAAAAGAATTCAAATGAATTGGAACAATTTTAAAAATCGAAACAATTCAATTGATTACAATCAAGTTTGAGTGAATTTAGCAAAATTTAAAGGAAATGATAAGAATCAGATGAAATTCATAAAAAAATCAAGCTGAATTTGAAAAGCAATCAAGTGCATTGAAAAAAAAGCAAAAATAAGAAACAATTAATTGAATTGAGTAGAATTGAGTGAATTTAGAAGAATACGAAAGAATTAATAAAGAATTCAGGATAAATTAATAAGAATTCAGCGCGAATTCCAAATGAATTGCAAAAAATATTTGAAAATCTCTACAAATCTTTGAAATCTTACGAAATCCCTCACTTCTTGTGAAATATTGAAATCTTTTAAAGACCCTTAAAATTATTAAAACCCTTCGAAATCCCTTAAAATTGTTTAAATTTCTTGGAAACTTTTAAAATACCCTAAAATATTTCAAAGTCTTTGAAATCCCTTCAAACTATCGAAATAAATTTTTGTTAAATCTGGGAATCGTTTGGAATTTCCTAAAATATTTTTAATTCTCTGATATCTTATGAAATCACTTGAAACTTTTTAAAGCTCTTGAAAGTGACTGGAAATCTTTTCAAATACCCTAGAATATTTCAAATCCTTTAAAATCCCATAAAATTACTGAAATCAATGAAAAATTTCTTTGTAATCTTTTAAAAAAGCCTAAAATATTTAAAATCCTTTAAAATATGTTGTCATCCCTTAAAATTTTTTAAAGCTCTTGAAAATGCCAAGGACTTTAAAAAAAGCCCTTAAATTGCTTTCAATCCTTTGATCATTTTATCAATTGATTCTCAGGATCAAATAAATAAAAACTTTTAAAAAGTAAAAAAGACCCACTGAATGAAGTAAATTTAATAGAATTCAAGCGAATTAAAAAAATTCTAAAGAATTCCGGATAAATTAATAAGAATTCACGGTGAATTTAAAAAACTAATGTCAAAACTCTTAAAATCGTTTGAAATCCCCTGAAATACCTCAATTCTCTTGAATAAATTCTTTAAAATATACTAAGATATTATAAAATCCCGTGAAATTTTTTGATATTTCCTGAAATCCTTAAAAATGTATTAAAATACCTTAATAATTTTAAAATCTCTTAAAATCATTGAAATCTTCGGAAATCTTATAAAATATCTTAAAACCGTATAGGTCCTGTAAAATCGTTCCATATCTTCCGAATTTCTAGAAAATGCATTATCCTAAAATACTTCACACGCGTTGAAATCCATTCAAATTAATGAAATTAATGAATAATTCATTGGAATCTTTTAAAATTCCTTAAAACATTTCAAATGCTTCGAAATCCCATTAAACTACTGAAATAAATTAAAAATTACTTAGAATCTTTCAAAATAACCTAAAATAACCTAAACTATTTTAAATCCTTTACAATTTTTTGAAATCCTTTGACATTTTTTTAAACTCTTGAAAATGCCAAGGAATTTGAAAAAATACGTTTAAATGTTTCAAATCCTTTGATTATTTTATCAATTCATCCTCAGGATCAATTATTAAATAAAAACTTTGAAAATTTAAACAAAAAATCCATTTTAATACAAAGTCGACTAGGGTTGACTGAATTGGGAAGAATTCAAGTGATTTAAAACAAATAAAAAGAATTAAAAAGAACTGAGGCTGAATTAATAAGAATTCAGGCTAAATTCCAAATTTCTTCAAATCTTTAAACCCATACGAAATACCTCACTTCTCGTGAATAAATTCTTTGAAATTTACTAAAATATTATAAAATCCCGTTAAATTCTACGATGATAATTCCTGAAATCCTAGAAAATGTATTAAAATACATTGAGAGCTTTAAAATCCCTTAAAATCATTGAAATTTCAAGTTAAAAAAAATATTAAGTAAAAATTAGTTGAATCATTAAATGAAAATAATAGTTTGATGCTTTTTATGTTGTAAGCGATTCAATTAATTATCAGTCGATTAATTTTGTAAAAAATTTGTAATTAAATAAAGATTGAATTTAAATTGATTATCAATTAAGTAACATAAATTCATTATTTACTTTAAGGGTATGTAATTGAATATGGGCTATTATTTTTATAATGAATGTTTATTTTTTCTTTAAAATACCTCTAACGCAATTATATAATATTTTTAAATGTCTGTAACGTTGTGAAATGACTATATCTGAATTCAATTTTCAAAATAATATGTACATATACTTTAATTCTTTTTAAATTAGTTTAATAGGTTATTAATAAATTAAAT
>CAKNWT010285914.1:0-16780 GCA_932066315.1 Andricus coriarius | reverse complement strand
CCTTGGCGCTGGAGAGACCTATACATCAGCACGCCCAGGTATGTACCTGGGCGTGCCACAGAACCGCATTCAGGACGTGACATCTATAAAGGATACTCTCCGGTGCAGATACAAACATCTTATTCGACGGATTTGGTCTTCTGAACTGTTGGCGAAGAACAAAGTATCTGCGACGAACATGCTTGCCGTCCCAGTAGTACTCTATTCATTTGGAGTGGTTCCATGGACGAAGGACGAGCTCAGATCCCTCGATATAGGGTCCCGAATGGTTATGCACATGAACAGAAGCATGCACCTTAAATCTTCTGTTCCGCGACTTTACATCTCACGCCGTCAAGGTGGTCGCGGAAAACTAAATCTTGAATGTCTTCACAACAGGATTATTTTGGGTACAGCACGTATAGTCGCAAATGGACAAGACCCTCTTCTTAAAATGGTCAGGGAACACGAAGAAGTGGGAAAAGGGGCGTTTCTCTACAAAGCAGCGGAGGAGGCTGCTGAATCACTCGGCCTTGACTTCAATATCAGGGATGAGCAAGGTGCATCAAATCGTATGCATCTCGTGTACTCACTCCTGTAGGCCCGGATTAAGAAAGCACAGGAAAAAAACTTCCGCGAACAGCTCCTCGAGAAGAAGATGCATGGCATCTTCCACAGAAATGTGGAGGATTTGTCCATGTCGTATGAGCTAACGTTTGCATTCCTGAAATCACCCGGATTGAAGTCGGGCACGGAGGGTTTCATTTTGGCATGCCAAGACGGTGTCATTTCCACTCAAGCATACCGTCGCCACATTTTGAGCCAAGACATTTCCGATGATAGCTGCAGAGCGTGTCATGCACACCCCGAGCATCTAGGACACATACTATCTGGTTGTCCAATTCATGCGGGAACGACCTACATCCAAAGGCATAATGCGGTACTAAGAGTGCTTTATGACCATCTGTGTCACTCTTACGGCATCAGCCCAAATGCCGCTCCGCTAAACGCTCCTAGGGAAATAAAATCAATTGTCGAGAATGAGAAGTGTTGGATATACTGGAAGTTCATATTCTCGACAATTGTTTCTGTTACGCACTCGAGGCCTGACATAGTCCTTCTTGACTTCGAGAAACCAACCATGTTCGTTATTGAATTTTCGGCACCAGCTGACAAAAACATCATAGCCAAGGAGAAGGAAAAGAAAGAGAGGTATAAAGAACTTATAAGGGAGTTGCGACGGCTTTACCCGAAATATTCCGTTAATCTAATCGTCTAGATCATCGGCGCTCTTGGAGGTGCCAAGGTTTCACTGGTTAATAGCCTGAAAAGCATCCCTGCGTGTCAAGAAAATGCCCAGACACTTGCGGGGAAAATGCAGAAGGCGGTCGTCCTTGGGTCGCTCCGTGTCCTCAAAGTGCACGAGACTTTTGCCGGATCATCGTATTGAATTCGTCGCAGACTGTAACCTCCTATCTCATGGTCGTGAGACGTGGTCGCAGCTGAAATTTTACCGCGATTTCCTTGGGAGCGTGTGCAATTTTTCAGATTAGCACCTGCTCCCAGCGAAATCCTGCGGTTGTCCTTATGAAAAACACTTAACTATATATATATATATATTCTTCAAGTACTTTTATATAAAAATTCTAAGTTCAAATTGACATACAGATTCCGCGTCGCGACCCGGTAAGAAGGCTTGAATAGAAGAGAATTAAAAATTTAAGATTTCAGCGTGAAAGTAGAGATAAGCCTATTATTTTTAATACCTGATTTTCCCTTCAGGCTTCAATGTTCAAGAAAGTAATAAGTGGCTCAGAAATGTAATTCCCTTCTATTCACATAGTGTTAATGACTCTCTTTCCTATTCCAACAAGAAGGTTAGATATGAAGTGTGTTCAATTCAGTTTAATTCATTCGCGAAATGTGTACATTGAATTTTCTGAATTGCCGGTTTTTGAATTCATGTTAGGAAGGGTCTATTACAGTGAATTCAAGTTTACATTGCGGACAGATGGTGTGACTTCAATTCAAGAAATCTGAATTGATTTGATATGAAACGTATTATCCTTAATTCCAAATGGTATAACGGAATTGAATGAAATAGGATTTGTCATACCGAGATACCAAAAAGAATTTATGTATTCTGAAAACATTAGTTAACTTGAATAATTAATTAAATAATTATGGAATTAATTAATTTTAATTAATTAATTAATCAATTAATTTTTGACTTTTACCTTGTCCTTTTACTGCTTTTGGTATTAGATAGGTAAAAAATTATATTTTTCAAACTGTATTGAAACGTATAGCAGTTGCTTCTTTCTAATTACTGTTTCTGGTTTAAGAGAACGAAGGGAAAATCAGGTATTAACATGAATTGAAATTTTCAATCCTATTCTATTCAAGCCTTCTTACCGGGGAGTTAGTCAAAATCTGATTTCGGAAATCGATGGTGTTTGCGGGCTCCAGGATCGCACAGCGATCCATAGGTTTCCCGCACAATCCTACTCTCATTCACACTCACACGTCCAGCCAATCAAAAGTCAAAGTAGTACCCCCAAACTGACTAAACCATGATCTAAGTCTTTCGTCAACCATGATGCAACCTAGCCTAATTAGTTTACTAAAACAAAATTCCATTAAACACTTCCCTCAATTTTCCCCTAAACATTATTTCACTCTTCATAATGAAAACCTCAAATAACTAATGGTAATAAAAATCTTTACATCGCTAAAATCAACTAAGTTCCAGTTCGAATTCTACAATCTAGTTGTTATTTTACGCAGCATCTTGAATTGCGCTTTCAAAATCTTAATTACCCTTTCAAATAAACTTCCTTTTGAGATTCAACTGAGGCACGTCCTTTTCGCCCTGATTTCTACGTATCAAACCGGGCTCGGTCAACTGTGTAGAGGGAAATGGCGAATTTTTAGGACTAAGGCTCGGGGTCGGAGAGGCAGTAAGGAGTGCAACATTAGTTCTCCTGCCATCGCAGATGGAGCAAACTCGTGTAAAAAGCGCATGCCCGGTAAATATATGACTGCCATTTGTCGTTGTTACTTGCTGTCACTGCATGATGCACTTGCGGCATTATTTTTTTGGATTACAAATAAAGGCAAAATGAAGTGAATAAGAAACGTAAAATGGGATATAGAATGCTAATTATCTTTAATTTCTTATTTTGCGTTTCTCATTTACTTCATTTTGTCCTTGTTCTTCCTTTATTCTTAGATTATTTTTTTATTCAATACATATAAGGAAGAGGCATATGCATATATAGGCATCAACACATGCACACTTCTGTAGTTCTCCTGCCCATCACAGAGAGCGCTGAATTTCGCCATTTGTTTCCCACATAGTAGACCGAGCCTTATTAAACTAGGCTGAAAAATAAGGCCTGAAACAAACAACATTCCTCCAGAACACGTGCAAATCAATAACATTTTAAGTGTGCATTCGATTATGAAATTTCTACAGAGTCAGTTCGCTTTCTTGACATACCAAGTCTCTCTCTTTAATTTATTCAATTATATATTAATCCCAATTCTGTATTAATTATTTAATAATCCTATTAGTAAATCTACTTCTAATCAAAATGGATTTAAAGGAGGTTCGAATGTCTCATATCATTTCGCATGTCCGGGAGGTGCCGCCTCTAATGGACAGCAAGGGCATCAATGATCAACCACATATTGTTACACTTCCCCCCTTGAGAAAAAGGCGCGCCATAGCGCGGCTTTTACTAAATTGTTGCTATTGCGTTTGAATTCTCGCGGGGTTTGTCCTTGCGTTGGACAGCTACTTGAGATACCGTCCAGCTTGACCAATGAGTAGTGATGTGCATTTACCGTCACGAGACCGATCGCGCGCTTTGCCGCGCGTGTTTTTGTCCTTAATCTTTTATACTGCATAATTTATAGACATTTTTAATATTGTGTAATGTCTTAAAAATTTTTTTTTGCAGTTCGAATTGAAAACAATCTCAAGCAACATTGCGTATACCCGAATCAATGCGAATGAATGTAAAACAATCCTAAGCAGTTTTTGAATCCTCTTTAGCCCTTCTAAATCCATGAACCTCATTACGATCTGAATCCATACTGAATTTAATTTTCAATTCGTTTATCCAGTCCTCTTTAATCCGTGGTACCTCTTGAATCCAATTCGAGTAAATCCGAGTGTATCCGATACAGTCCCAATGAATAAGTTAAGCAATACAAATAAAATCCCCACAAATCCGAAACAAACGTTCATCTCAATCCGAATACAAATCTGATGGAATCCGATACTGATCGCGATCAAGTTATAATCTTTTCAATGTAGCTTCATTTTGATCTACGAGAAACAGTTGTCCATAAGAAGGACTTTCATTTTCATTGAAAGGCGCAAAGGCAAATATATTATTATAGCACCGTATACGTCCATGAAAATAATTTGATTTTTCGTGATTACCATCTAATAAACTCTTTATTATCGGTGGTGGATTAGGTAATGGTTCAAGAATGATTTCACTATGACTACAACAATCATTGAAAAAATTATACTTATTAGCCACTTTTTCAGCTCTGAAGTGTTTTGCATTACAATGTGTGCATACAATATTCATTTCACCAGAGTAGTGTTCAATTATATCAGAAGTTGAAATATTTTCACACCTCTTTTCTGTACAACCAAAAGCCATATTTTTTCGAGAAACATTATCAGTTGTATGAGAGGTGGTACCTTGTTCATTTTGTAAAGACTGAACTATTTCATTGTTATTTATCTGCATCCTTGTTGCCGTAA
Organism: Andricus coriarius; assembly: GCA_932066315.1. Taxonomy (NCBI): domain Eukaryota; kingdom Metazoa; phylum Arthropoda; class Insecta; order Hymenoptera; family Cynipidae; genus Andricus; species Andricus coriarius. The sequence goes on along the minus strand of CAKNWT010285914.1, from coordinate 12,015 downwards.
TATTACTTAGATTTTCATTATTACGTAAGTTTTCACGAAGAGAACATACTCGTTTTTTAGCAGCGTTTTTCTTACGGATTTGCCTTAGTCCTTCCTGTTCGGTGATATCCGGTTCAATTGGTGTATCTGGATAATTACGTGAATGTGCCTCCACTTTCAAAATATCATTTTCCAGTATATTACTTCTTGATTGTGTGATGCTCTGAACATTACTGTTTAATAACATAGTAATTTTTTTATTTTCATTAGGAGTTTCCTCAGTACTATTACCATTTTGCATTCTTACTACGTTATTTTTTGTTTTTTCTTTTACGTTTATTTTCTGTCGATAAGCGCGCTGGCGAGCTGCTTTTCTTTGTCGTTTTGAAATTGTTCTTTATCAGCGGTCGAACGTTCGATTCTGTGTTTGGCATTTTTAAATTAAGAATTGAAATACAACAATTATCTCAAAATAATTGAAAATGATGTTTTAACTTTGTGTATTGCTGCTTTTTGTTAATAAATTACATATTCAATTTAAATTGTTATCTTAGCGTAATTTGGTATTGTATATTATCGTTTTGGTATCTTTTATTATGGTTATGGTATCTTATATTTTCGTTGTGGTATCTTTAAAATGTATGGTATATCGGGAATATATATTTTATCTGCTAAAAGTATTTTTGTTTATGCAACTTGTAATTTTTTTATCTGAAAATGAGTATAATGAGAATAGTCCTTCGACGTATAATTATTTTATTCAATGAAACATAATTATTTATTCACGGAATTCAACTTAATTACAATACAGTAGTTTTAATATTAGTAATAAGATTTTACTTATTTAAAACTTATAAATTACATCAAGAAATTTTGTTTCAAGTTCTTATGATAAAACGTTAACCATTATTTTTAATCAAAATCTCTCTTACATCGGTTTGACTTGATTCTTTTCGAATTCTTTCTGTCCTGTCTGAAAAAAAATCCTGATTATAATATATTATAGCTGAATCTTATAGAATAGACATTATAATATTGATGTTTCCAGCCAAAAATGTAAATAAATTTAACGAATAGAATGTAATAAAATTTAGAACTTCGTGTTACATTATGTAAATATTGTATTATGAAAATGTGAATGCAGTGAAATTGGATTGCGTAAATATACTCGCACAATTGTAATTGCATGAACGAAATATAACACGAATTCCTTATGACTGCTTGTGGGAAGTTATCGGTAATACCGTGTAATAATAAAAATGTTCCAGTATATCATTAAGCTATTTCCCTTTCGGCGAGCCTCTAGGGGTAAGCGTGACACTACCCAAATCGGGTAGTGTTTTTTAGGTGGATAGTTTCTTGTAGTAAATAACTACAAGTGTGGGCTCACCACACCCACGACCGCCAACAGCAACGCAGTAATATCAGACGGTCACCCATCCAAGTACTAACCGCGCCCAACACTGCTTAACTTCAGTGATCTAACGGGAACTGGTGCTTCCAGCGTGGTATGGCCGTTGACAGTAATTACATGTAATTGTCTTTAATTCCTGCATATAAAATTTTTTTTATATCTAATTGTTCTATGAATCTAATAAATTTAATCTTCTGCTTTATTAATGTCTTATTTTCCATACGTAAAATATTCATAATATGTAATAAGGTTATTGAATTGAATACAATTGTTGAACTGTAGATGACAAAATTCTAGAATATACGATATATCTGACGGTATCATATAATTACTATTAAGCAAATAACTAAATTACTCAATACAAATGTTGTAATAAATATAGTTTCATATAAATTCATGATATTATGCATTATCATTTTTTATTTATTGGTGTACTTTAAAATTTACTTCTGCCTTTTCTTTGTTTATTTAAAATTTATAATTAATATGTTTAAAAAATCCGTATTATAGTGAATTAAAATGAACATCAATTTATTTTATCCGTATTTATTCATTAATTTTGTAATTTTCTTAACATTATTTTTAAAATCACGCTGGATATTTTGCGATTTTAATATTTTTTAATATGGTCTTCTCCGCTTTTACTGAATTTTATATAATTGTTTTTAAATATTGTGCATCTTTCGCGTAAAATAAAAGTACATATGTGACGTGCGCCGAAGAAAGGGGGCTTACTCTAAAAAAATCGAAATCGAGGTTTTTACTCCTTTCGATAGTTTTTGCGTTGCTCTTTTTAATAAAACCATTGACAAAAATTTCCGAGCATTATTATTGCTAACAATTGAGTTGTTAGACATAAGAAATCGGGCTTTCGCTCGAGAGCTCAAGATCCCGTGAAACACCTCCCACCACTCAACACTGCAATCTACGGGACTCATCTACACACCGTCCGTGAGCCGCGCCGCTACATGGGTGAGAATGTGTAGTAAGTGGAGAGGGAAGATTTCGTGAGTCTTCCCTCTCTCCTGAAAGTCGCGTCTGTCCGGTCGACTTCGACCGCTCGCCCTGAACAATCTCACTATTCAGAGTAAGCCCCCTTTCTTCGGCGCACGTCACATATATTAATGAATCACAGTATAGAATTATTTCTCGATAAATATTTTTTCTTTAGTAATTAAAGAGATATAATACGACTATTATGATTATGGTTTCTAATTTGACTTATCGAGTAAATTGCGGCGCTGGTCAACTCTCACCTAACTGTTGTTTTTAAATGTAAATAATACCATAATTAAATAACCTACTGAAATATATTTACGTTCATAAAATGCTAATATGCTATGAAAACATTTTTTTTGTACCATTGTTCACAATTTTGTCTTAGTCTTCTTTGCATTTGCGTAAAGGAAATGCTCTAATTGTTCGTGTGTAAAATGTGTAATTGTAAATTGAATATATATATTTATAATGCAAGTTAGGTATAAAATAATAGGTTATGTATAAAAACCGTATTCATTTCTTTTCTTATTTTAATATTGATATTATTAACTGTGGTTAGGTATCGTAACTAGCGTGAAATGATTAATAAACGCAATTTACGCAAATGCAATGAAGAATACGTGAAAATTGTAAATATTGTAAAAAAAAATTGTATAGCGTTGTATTATTCCCGTGCAGAAATTGCCCAGGTTGGCCCTACTATAACAAGGTTTTTGGTCGGATCCCGTCCGGGCTACCCCTGGTTGGGTTTCATGGTCGGGAGCCGCCCGGTTACCGGTCGGGCCAACCCTGGTTAGATTTCATGGCCGGGAGCCGGCCGGGCCAAACCTGGTTAGATTTCCTTCTCGGGAGCCAACCGAGCACTGGTCAGGATACTTTTTTTGTAGAAATTGCACATTTTTTAAGAGCCGTGCTATTATCAAAGACGCACTTATGGATTTATTAGATGAGTGAAACAGAATTTAGCTTTTTCAAATTCTTGAAAAAAAAATAATAACATTTATGTCTTCCCAATATTTTAACTTATTAATTAAAACTGTTATCGATTGTACAATGTGTATTAAAAGAATTCTTACAATTTTTACAATTTTCTCTGTTTTCAAAAAATTTTTACTCTGTACACTTTCAAATTTACCGCCATGCCTGACGCCTTCTGCGCCTGGCGTCAGCGTAGACACTTGCAAGTTTCAGTTTTTCACCTCGAACCAGAATCCCAGTTGCATTCATGTCGCGTCGTCTCCGCGAAGTTAACAAATAAACCCCGGTATTAAAATCAACCTTATTTCAGTAATCAGTTTGAAACCCCCACTTAATGCGCGAATAATTATTATTTTATATTAAAGTATAGTGTTGTGTATTCATTTTTTCATTTCCTACTTCCTAACCTCAAATCACCACGTGGTTTCCAAAATAAAACAATGGCTAGGAGATTCTAGCATCAGTGGTTAAAACTCTTCTCTAATTTCATCGCGAGAATTTGATAACCTGATTTCACATTTAAAATTCACCGCATTCTTTACGATGAGCCTTAAAAGACATTCCAAGTTACCAATTTCTCTCCTGAAGCAAAGTCTTTTAAACGGTCTGTGGCCGGGCTACCCGACCGGATCCCGGCCGGCACGAAAGCCGGGATCCGACCAGATTACCGTGACGTTTTTCGCCGGATCCCGGCCAGTATCCCTGGCCCAATGAGTTAGGTAAATGGAGGACAATACTGCATTTAGATAAAGTTTACAATTATTTTAGGATTTAATACAAAACAGAACTATAAATAATACAAGAGAGTTATGTAAAATCTCAAGTCCAGAAGTGAAAATTCTGATATGTAATAATTAATATAAGAGTTGTATTATTTTCACTTTCATTAGGAGAGGAATTACACAACAGTAAGGTAAAATGAGAGTCGCTAGGGACGTCGACATTCTCTCGGCTGAAGATTGAAGCCAAGTCCCCCGTATACACTTTAACATTTTCAAGTTTCGGTTTATATTGTAGAATTTGAGAAAATATTCAAATATATAGACTATCCTTCTCTTTCAGTAGATAATACTTATCAAGTCACTAAATTAAAGTAGATTGTATTTAAAAATTGACGTATAAAGATGCGGGCGATGAAAAAACATCGGACTGCACTGGACAATTGACTTCGAACTTCGAGGCGGGAGATCCCCAAAGACTTATGTTTGCAAACAAGGTTGAATTTCTAACTAAAAAATATGAATTTTCTGCCTAAATAATTGAATTTCTCATAAAAGAGAAAATGTTTTTAACAAAATAAGTGAATTTTCACCTTGAAAATATCAATTTTCTCGTAAAAATAAAGTAGCTACCTTTTTCGTTGTAAAAATCATTTTTTACAAAAAAAAAACACATTTTCTATAAAATTTGTTCCATTTTCAACCAAAGAAATGAACTTTCAACTAAAATAATGCATCTTCAAATAAAAACAAAACAAACATTTCACTAATTAGGTAAACTTTCAAACCAAAAAGATGAATTTTCTAAAAAAAAAAATTTCAAATAACAGCATACATTTTAAACAAAGAATAGAACTTAAATTTTTACTTGAAAAAATTAATTTTTAAATTTTTATTTAAAAAAAATTATTGTTATCATAAAAAATAATTTTCAAATGTAGAAATGATAATTTCAACCCAGAAGATTAATTTTCTACCAAAAAAGAATAATTTTTAAGAAAATAGATGAATTTTCCATCAACATTTTTTATTTTTAATTGAATTTACAACCCAATAGTTGCTTCTTCAACCAGAAAGGTTGATTTTCTACCTGAAAAAAAAGATAGATTTTCAACCAAATGGATGAATTTTCATCTAAAAACATACATTTTTAACAAAGTATAGGGTAGTTTAATTTTTAGTTAGAGAAATAACTCTTTAAGCGAATAAAATGAATTCTCAACTGAACAACTGAATTTTTTACCAAAAAGATTGAATTTGTATGAAAAAAATCTCGACAAGAAATTGAGTTGAATTTTTAGTTTAAATATCAATTTTTAATAAGAAAAAACTATTTTTAACCAAAGAAATTAAATAAAATACATGAATTTTAACTAAAAAGGTTAATTTTCTACAAAAAAAAGACAAACTTTCAACAAAATATATAAATCTTTAACTGAAAAAGCTAAATTTTCAACAAAAAATATATTAGTTAAATTTTAAGGTAGATAAATAATTTTTTAAGCAAATAACTTTAATTTTCGTAGAAGTATTTAAATTTTTAAGGAAACAAATAAATTTTCTACCAATAAGATTAAATGTCTATAGAAAAATTTCAAAACCAAATTGAGTTGACTTTTTATTTAAAACAAAGTTATTTTCAATAAAAAAAAAACTAAGTTTGCACCAAAAGAAAGAATTGTAAGTAAGTGGAAAAAGTTGTTCTTCATATTGAATTCACTGGAGGAATTTCCACGCTATAATAAAGAGACTTCTGTAAATCATGTACAACGTTCTCATAAATAATATATGATTTTCTACAAAATCTATAACAAAATGTTGGAAAATGAACCGAGTTTTTTTTCTGAAGGAAAGGTAATTAGTGCGCGCAAATCACACATAATTTTCTATTATTTTTAAAAAGTAGACCATGCAAAAGTTTAAAGTATTTAAAATTAAATAATTCAAAGTTTCAATGTTAAAAAATTTCAAATAAAAAATTGTTCAATGTCTTTATTTACTTCCTACAAATTTATAAGCCCGCTTATTAATAAAATGTTACAATAACAAATTTCGATGAAACGGGGACCAGATATTATTTTGTACGGCCCTGACGTACTCGTAGTTTAACTTTATAGCCGAGATTTTTTTCTCTATATTTCTACTGTTAGGTTAGCCGTGAGGTTTAGTTGTTAGCGGTAGAACGCTTTAAACGTAGTTTAGGTGGTTCGAAACCCGTCACAGCGTTTTCGATTTTTAATAGCGTTAATATCTTTAAAAGCGTGCTAATATATCGTATGTAATGTATCGTAATTTAATGTAATTGTTTAAGTTAAATTGTGTATATGTACCAACAATACACTTATGAATTGTATGATATGTGTGTGCATGTGTTTGTAGCAAGAATGTTTTTTTTTTGCTGGCGTAAGAAATTTTACATGACTGGGATGTAGAATTCACATATATAGAGAGGTAGACTTTGTTTTCTATGATTGAAACTATACCTAACAGTTCGACTGATTCTACCTAACTGGTAGGTAATCTTTATTATCTCGTTGTGTTATTTCTTACTGAATCGCGAATTAAATTTTAATGAATTTATATTAATAATTCATATTTTCACATCAAATATTACCCTATTTCATTTTACATAACTGAAAGTGAAATTTTAATATAATGTCACAATGTCCTCCGTTTACCGAACTAAGTTATGTAAAATTTAACACACAAATTTTCTCCGTGTAGAAATAATTTCTAATATTACTTCTTTACATCGGATACTGATGCGACAAGTTTTATTATTTTCATATTTTTGAGTGTTGTGAAAATTAAGGCAAACATTTTATAGCGATATAGGTGATCAGCGTTGCATTTTCGCCTTTTCTTTGCTCAGTGAAATTAGGAACCCACTTCCTGCAGGCCATGATTAATTGAGAATTATTTGTTTTCAAAATTATTCAATGGATATGCACGAATTGAATGTTTGGCGATTTACTTACTTTTTGCATTCAGAATAATTTCAATACTGATCTAATTCGTAATTGTAACTAAACGGAATTCAATTCAATTCGCATCAATTAACATTTTTGGCTGACTTATCATCACATTGAACTTTACAAATAAAGAACGTTAAGTATATTAAGTAATTTAAAAAAATGCATATCAATAATTATATTATAAAAAAATGAAGGTCAGTGTGCAATGCATATATTGAAAGTAAATAAATGTAGGCAAGGCAGAATAGTCATTTTAAAAAACTGATGATTTGACACATAATAGTATGATGATGATATAATTTGTTTGATAATATTGTTATAATAAATTATTCCTATTACTTAATCAAAAAGAAAATGTATTGTTGACCCATTCTCAAAATATGAATTTACTTAATGCATATTACAAAATTATATTGAATAAAGTTAATAATTTATGAAAAAAGTAAATTGTAATACCATATGGTATTTTGTATATAGTAGTAATTATAAATAATAAAATTACAATACATATTTTTGTTGAAACATACAAGTTATTTGATTAAAATTTTCTGCTGAATATAAAATCAGTTGTGAAAAACATTATTTGTATCAAAAAGTGTTTTTTTTTTCAATTAATTATATGAAAAAGTGTCTTTTAGGTTAGAATTTTACTCGCACTCGACTTTTCATTTTGATGATTATAAATGAACTTTTTATTAATTCAATCTCTATTTCCAGGGCTGCCAAGTCGAGGCAAATCTGTTAAAGGGTTATTTACCTCACTCACAGTCTGATTGATTTTTTAAACAGAAATTTGTATGTTGTCAGCGACCGTCCTCGATGTCATCGCCGTCGCATGATTTTCAGTTTTAAAAGACATTTTTTTTAGTGTACTCTCCCGTGTGCTACCTCGAAGTGATATTTCTTCTCGTCTTTGACTTTGAAGCCAGATTTTCAGTTTAGTTGCGTTATTTACAGCACATGTAAAAAATGTTCCTTTTTTCACACCGTGATGAAAACAGTAATCTTTACTGGCTTCCAGTTTTTTAAAAGTTGGACAGGTTAATTCTTCCAGATTCATAATCTGTCGACTCATGATATTTTGCAAAAGTGCAGCTTTCTCCTGGCCACGGGTATAGATTTGACCAGCTGATTTTGCGACATCACGAAGATTCGAATGTAGAAAATTCGTAGGAGTATCTCCCTCAAACCACTCGATCCCATGAAAATAACAGGTGAGCCAGTTATTCTGCTGTTTCGCATCGCTACAAAGATCCGAGAAGGGGTAAGGTGGTGCAGCTATCCAATGTCCGATAAAGTTATGATCCACTGCAATGACGGCCACTTCTTTTGCAATAAACTTATTTCCAAGATCGCGAAAGCCTTGAATATCAATCACGTAGACCATAATATTCTTCGCACAATTAATCACGTAATAAAACAACCGACTTGTAAGGCTACTTTGAACGAAATGAAAGATGGTCGCTGAGTTCCAAAAACACGTATATATGATGACATATGGGCAAGATTTTCCCATCGTTTTAATGTTTACACAGCTGCATTTTCGAGAGATAACAGCTTGAATGTAAAAAGGTACTCATTTCTGCTGCATTTGCAGAAGTTTCTGTCGGTGCTTCCAGCTTGACGCGTACCCGGTAAAAAGGCTTGAATAGAATAGGATTGAAATTTTCAATTCATGTTAATACCTGATTTTCTCTTCGTTCTCTTAAACCAGAAACAGTAATTAGAAAGAAGCAACTGCTATGCGGTTCAATACAGTTTAAAAAATATAATTTTCTACCTATCTAATACCAAAAGCAGTAAAAGGACAAGGTAACATTAAAAAATTAGGTAATTTATTAATTAATTAAAAGAAATTAATTAAATAATTATTTAATTAATTATTCAAGTTAACTAATGTTTTCAGAATACATAAAATCTTTTTGGTATCTCGGTATCACAAATCCTACTTCATTCAATTCAGTTATACCATTTGGAATTGAGGATAATACGTTTCATATAAAATCAATTCAGATTTCTTGAATTGAAGTCACACCATCTCTCCGCAATGTAAACTTGAATTCACTGTAATAGACCCTTCCTAACTTGAATTCAAAACCCGGTAATTCAGAAAATTCAATTTACACATTTCGAGAATGAATTAAACTGAATTGAACACACTTCATATCTAACCTTCTTTTTGGAATAGGAAAGAGAGTCATTAACACTATGTGAATAGACGGGAATTACATTTCTGAGCCACTTATTGCTTTCTTGAACATTGAAGCCTGAAGGGAAAATCAGGTATTAAAAATAATAGGATTATCTCTACTTTCACGCTGAAATCTAAAATTTTTAATTTTATTCTATTCGAGCCTTCTTACCGGGTATACTGAGCATTGTATGAGCGAGATCTATGTATTCTTCGCCGTGGCCTGGAATGACAAACTCTATCGGCGAGTCGTCGGTTAGCGATGAAACGGGCTTGTAATGGACCCATTGCGAGCTTTCAATAGATGTTTGAGTAGGTGGAAGAGAAAAAGATCTAGTTCAGTTTTCAAGCACTCGCTAGAATGTGAGTGTAAAAATGACATCATATAGTAATCTAATTATTAAACGCCAAAAATGTCCGAAATTAAACGATTTTTTCCAATACTAGATTTACGCTTTTGTTTCTTCTGTGTTTTCTTATTTTTCCTTTTTTTACTACTATTGATTTTCTTGTTAGATTTCGTATTTTTCACCCCTTTCTTTTTCTTTTATTTACTTTTTGTACTAAGCCTCTTAACTTTTTTTTCGTTTAATCCCTTTTCTAAGTTGCGTGACACTCTCAAGACCACGAACTCCGGACAACTTAGGTCCGAAATTTTTTACACCAAATTTATAACCTGATACATTCATTAGATTATCAATTTTATCCAAAGTTTTTCTTTTTAATTTTCGACCAGATTCATTAATACGCGAGTTGAATGCCTGTTTGAGTGGTACTTTCCTATCGACATCATTTAAAACGTTAACACCTGTTCGAAGTGCCTCCTTTTCAACTGTACGTGCACCTCGCGCTAATATCGACAATACCCGTCAAAAAAGTCCACCTAGAAAGCGTCCGATTCCATGACGTCTCTGATAGGACGATCCGACATAAACTTTTGATATTCCCCCTTCACCGACTTGTGTTGTGTAGTAATCCACGTAATAACTCATTATTACTAGATCATATAATTTTTACTTTTTCTTTTTCTACCCCTTCTCTAATCAATTTTTTTAAACAGAAGTGTCACTGCAGAGTGCCAAACTCGAATGGTATAGGAAAATCAGCATGATCTCTTATATCTATTTCTATCGTGCGAAATTGAGTATGAAGAAAAGAAATGAAATTCGGAGAGGAAAACTGAGTGACTTGCGTGGATGCAAAAATGAAGTTTCGGGCGTCGACAGGAATAATACGTAAAAGCGGTGTTTGTACATCGCCTGTAATATGAGGTTTGCAAATATCGCAATAAACAAATATTTGCTCAGGTAAACCACGAGCCAGACTTGGAGGGTGATTAGCATAATGAGAATTATCTGATATTAATTGTTGTGGTGCAAAACCAAGTATACTACGTTTTCTCGAGCAATCGGGGTCTGGTTTATCGCTCGGACGAGAGCGTTTACCTGCGGGTACACACCAGGTCGAAACTCAGAGACAATAGGAGTTAACCATTTACCAGTCAACATACCTGCTGTGTACTTATCTCTAATAGCATTGTCATTAAGCTCAGACAGCTCGGCGTCCCCTTTAAGAACGTAAGGAAGCGAGTATTTAACAAGTAAATCTTCACCGTCAATTTTCGCATCTTTCATTTTTCTCTGATAATTTTCTTTATTTTTCTCTTCAACGAGACTACTACTACTACTACTACTACTACTACTACTACTACTACTACTACTACTACTACTTGACACATTCGTCATTAGAGCTGTGCGATTTTCCATTCGATCAGGTAAATTGTGTCTTACATGAAGAAATGTTCTTGGAAATTGAATTTCTGTAAGTCCAACAACCCAACGACCCTGTAAACGAATTTCGTGTGGCAGTTGTGTGGTAAAGCGAGTCGTAGTATTATGCGGAAAACACTTCATACTGCTATTGTTCGGTAAAATTAGGTGAAATTGATCGTTATTCATTGTAAATTTTTTAAATCGCTGGCAGGTATCCAAGAATTAAATTTATCAGAATATCCCATCCACTTGACAAGTAACTGTTTTTTGGAGCATTTTCCCTTACTACGTATCACTCGTTCAATTATAAATTCTGTCTCATTAATATCAGTATCTTTCTTCACACCCGATAGTTCTCTTTCGTAAAAAAAACTCCGTATATATCCTCACTAGCCAGATCTTGTAACTCGTAAACATATGGGGTTTGTCTACCACCCGATATTACTCCTTTCATCTTAAAAATCTCTTCTGTCCATCCAGCTTCATAACCTTTCGCAAAGACGCCTTTCTCTCTACTGATTCGTATGTAATCAGAGACCTTATATTTAGGCTTTTTACCATGCAAGGCTTTTTTACCGTACTTTCTTTGAATATTTAATCGGGCGTCTGCTGCATTTTCCAAAGTCACCTCTGATGGTCGCATTCCTATACTGGAATGTCGTGCATTATTATAGCCCTGTACAAGTTGTTGTAAAACATCAATGTAACAATGAGTATTACTATGAGTGAAATAGCGCCACATACGTTCTTTCAGTGTGCGATTAAATCGTTCGACTACAGCAGCCTTAACATTTGGATAACGCACAGCGCGAAATCTTATACCCTGTTTTGATAAAAAAATTTGAAAAACTACACCGAGCAATTCTTTTCCTCGATCGCTCTGAAGGCAGACAGGAGATCGCTTTCCACTTTTCTCGAGAATACCCTCAAAAAGCTCTTCTCACTTCATTCATAGATTTATCTTTAAGAGGCTCAACCCAAACGTATT
>CAKNWT010285912.1:0-16776 GCA_932066315.1 Andricus coriarius | reverse complement strand
ATGTGGAAATTCTTTGGAATCTTTTAAAATAACTTAAAATCCTAAAAATCATTTGAAAGTTTTTAATTCCTTCATATCCCTTAAAATCGTTGGAATAGGTGGAAACCCATTAAAATAAAATTTATTTTATTTCCTAAACTTCTCTTGAAATTTAGAACCTTTGGAAATCGTAAAAATTCATTAACGTAAGTGAAAACATCTGAAATATTTTTAATATAGATTAAAGTAAACTTATTATTTGAAATTCTCTAAAAAATAACTGTTCAAATCCCTTGAAATTTTTGGAATTGCGATAGGAAATCCTTAAAAGTTTATTTCTTTTTTCATTTCCCAAAGTCCTGTAGAAATCCCTTAAGATCGATCTTAAAATCATTGGAAATATTACAAAATTGTTTCAAATCACTTGAAGTCTTAAAAATCTCTTGACATTCTTTGAAACCTGTTGAAATAGCTTTGTTAGTTAGTTTTAAAACGGGCGGGAAGCCCATTGAGAGCTCCCCTGGCGGTCAAGCTATAAAGCCTATTGTGCCGCACCCTTACCTATCCACTCTCACCAGTCGACCCCAGACCTCTTGACGAAGCCTAGTAGGTCGACTACTGATCGCGTTGTCATTTCCTCTGGTTCAAGTCATTGTGCCCAGTTAGGATCCATACCACTGTCCTTATATCTTTTTCGGCTAAACCCAGGATTTTCCTGGCTCTGCCCATCCTAAAGGAATAACCAAGGATTGATTTTGCCTGACCCTGGATTTGTTCCCAGTATTCCCGGTGTTTTGTTCAGATCCAGCTTTTGATGGCCATACCGATACAGCAAGACGCTATTTCCAGTACCGGTTCTGGTCCTATGTATTCACTTTCTGCGCCCCGTTTTGCCAACTTTTCGTCCGCCTTTTCGTCGCCCTTGATACCTGTGTGACCAGGCACCCATATGAGGGCCACGTTCTTTCTTTCTGCAAGTTCGTTTAATGCCTTTTTGCATTTCCAAACCAGTTCTGATGTTATATCTGGTTTCCCTATTGAAGTTGGTGTCGTTTGGCTGTCTGAAGAGATCGTAATCTGTCTGCCAGCAGCATTTTTTTTAATTAGTGTTTTAGCACAGAGAAGGACGGCCAAGACCTCAGCCTGAAAGACAGTAGCATGTCGATCAAGTGGGATCCCTATCCCTTTCCCTCTCTTTCTGTCATAAATTCCTGCTCCTGACCCTCCCTCACCCCTGGAACCATCTGTGTACCAGATTTCCCCTTGGAGGAGAAGGTTACCATTTGCTTTCCACAGATCCCTGCTTGGGATGCGGACGCAGAAAGCTTTGGCAAAGTCGAGAGCCTAGTGTTTCTAGTCCCCCGAGCCTATCAATTTGCTCTTGCCAGGCGGTTCATCGCGTGTGCCGCTCTAGGGGTTATCGCAACATGTAGGGGTTCCTCACAGAGCATGAATCCTATCGCCGCTGTTAAAGTAGTCCTCATTGCTCCAGTCAAACCCCTAAATGCTAGCGTTTGTAATATTCGCAGCCTGTCCTGCATTGTTTTAAGTTCCGCCTGTCGTCACCAGACCATGGCCGCATGTAGGAGCCTGGGTTTTATGACAGCAGAGTAGAGCTATGCAATCATTCTTGGCCCTAGGTCCCACGTCAATCCAAAGGCTCTCCTGCACATCCAAAAAGTCATGACAAACTTCCTGCATTGCGTCTCCAGGTGCTTTGCCCAGTTCAGCTTGCTATCTAGGATTACTCCCAGATATTTAACCGAATCTGAAAACGTCAGCTTCCCACCGCAACATACAGGAGCGTCAACTTTTGGAACTTTATCATTTTTCGTGAAAATGACCAGGTTGGTCTTTTTCGGATTTACCGAGAGCCCTGAGCTATCGCACCAGGGCTTTACGCTGCGCAGCGCCGACCTCATAAGACCCATCAGTGTTTCCAGATGAGCCCGCCTGACTATGATTTCAAAGTCATCAGTATATCCCTGAGTATAATATTCCTCTTTATTTAACCTTCGAAGGAGGCCGTCCACCACAATTCACCACAGGAGAGGCGAGAGGACACCCCCTGTGGGCATCCCCGTGGAGCTGTTCCCCTTACTAGGCCCTCACCCCATCTGGTTTCGAGTCTTCTCCGGCCTAGCATGCTTCCAATCCAGCATACAAGCTGGCCCAGTACGCCGCATCTCAAAGCCTCTCGACAGATGACTTCTGGAAGAGTATTGCTGAAAGCACCCTCTATATCCAAGAAAGTGCCCACAGCATACCCCTTTTGTTCCAATGGCTGCTTCAATTCTGCCACAACAGCATGATGCGCAGTTTCTACCGAGCAGCCTGCCTGAAAAGCATGCTGCCCTCTATGTAGCGGGGAGGGCAAGAGCACCTCATCCCGAATGTATCTCTCGACCAGCCTCTCCAATGTCTTCAGGATAAAAGACGTTCGGCTGATTGGTCGGAAATATTTTGCAGCAGTGTAACCCTCCCTCTCAAGTTTGGATATGAAGGACACTCTGCCATCGTTTCATGCCAATGGTACGTTTTTAAGGGCTATACTTGCCCGTAATAATTTCGTCAGAGGAGGGAAGACTAAATCCACGAATTTTTGTAAAAGCGCTGGATAAATGCCATCCTCCCCTGGTTATTTAAAAGGACAGAAGGACCCTACGGCCCATTCAACCTTTCTGTAATCAGCGACCTTAGCGGTTAGTTCGGATTAGTTGAAAACCCGGGAACTGAACTTCCATCAGGTGATTCAGCGTTGCCTTTCATCTTCGGCAAACTCACTATTATCGAGCCTTATGAGCCCGAGGCGAGCTTCCGGATTTCCCGCCACAATCTTGTGAGGCCTCGCTGTTTCCGGAATGTTGTTCGATTCCTCAAAGAAGCCCCTCCAATCTTCCTGCTTATACTTTCTTATATTTTTATTGTATTCACACTGGGCCGTCTTATAGATGTCCCATTCTGGAGGAAATTTAGTTCTATTTGACATATTGCACAACATTCTTGTCTTTTTACGGAGTTTTTCCAGGTTTGTATTCCACCATTCTGCTCCCTTCCTAGACTTAATTGTGCTTGTAGGGCAATCGTTCTCATATGATTTAGTCAGTGCCCTTCGCAGAAAATCCGCGGCGTGCTTCAACTCTTCAATGGTACCATAGCTTGTGGGAAATTCCGCAAGCCTCCCTTTGAGTTCCTCTTTATATGAGTCCCAAAGTGTATTTCTGGGGTTTCTGATAATGGAAACCACTGGTTTTCCTAGGGTAATTTGAAACTCGATATATTTGTGGTCTGGGAGAGACTTCTCATCGGAGACTCTCCAGCCCACTACTCTGCTCCTTAGCACACCCAAGCATGGAGTTAAATCGAGAACCTCACTCCTGTTTTTAGTCTGGAATGTGGGAGTATCACCCCGATTCAGAATCTCCACCTCTGTGCGTGCTATGTATTCCATTAAATCTCTCCCTCTGTCATTGATGTTTGTGATTCCTCACACCGTGTGGTGAGAGTTTGCATCACAGCCCAACAGCAGAGGAATTTCGTTCTCTTGACAGTGCCAAATTAATTCTGCACCCTTTCCAGACTTAATTGTGCTTGTAGGGAAATTGTTCTCATATGATGTAGTCAAAGCCCTTCGCAGAAAATCCGCGGCGTGCTCCACCTCTCTGGGAGGCGAAGGTCCTCCGGCATCGCCAGGGAAATAAGCCGAGGCAATAAGCACCTCCAGCCTTTCTCCGCTACTGCCCCTGAGTCTCACCATAATAACGGTGAGATCTATAGAGCAGAGTTTAGGCACCAAGATCGCATCCATACCCTTAACGGCTATGCATGCCCTTGGCGCTTTTTCTCGTGGCCCCTTATATATGGAGCCACATCCTGAGAAGCCACTCATCCTTTCCCTGTATAGCCAGGGTTGTTGGATCAGGGCGATTCCTGCCTGCACCACTGACAAGCGCCTGGCCAGAACCGCCGAGGCGCCTTTGCTGTGGTGCAGATCAATCTGCATGACGGGGATTCCTGTCTCAGCCACTTAAAGGCTAATTCGGGGTCCCTAGATTACGAGGTAATCCGTAGGTAGGTAATCTGGAGTCGCAAGGACTCCAGAAGTTCGCAACGCTCGTGGTGGACTGCCCCCTGAGGAGCCTTCCACAACTGGCGGTGGGTTAGAAGAGGGCCCCGGAACGGGCCCCTCATTGTTTTTGTTTTGTTTTTCGTGCTTCATTTAATTGTCCCAGGAGAAGCTAGGGTAATAAGAAACACCGTCTGCAGAGCCCCGCTTGAGGGGGCGGTTCTACATACTATGGGATTTGACCTGGTGTCCCAAAGTCCCCGTTAAGGCACCTCCTTTAGGATCCCGGCCTATCCGCCTCTACTAAGGGGAGCAAGCCGGCATGTTTAAGGATTTGTTAACCCTGGTACCAATCAGACCTTGACACGGAGATCACATCGTAGCTTGGGAGCATAAGAGCATAAGAGTGGCTACAACTCGCGATGCAGCCTCTTTGGTTCACCTATCCAGATCTATAGCCCTATGAGACCGATAAGCCCTAAATAGACTGAGCTATTTATTAGCTCACTAAAAATAACATAATTAAATTCCAAAATCAGTCCATAACACTGACACTCACCTTTAATTAAAAATGTAGATAGTTAATAAAAAACAAAAATTTAAAGCAGAAGTTAATGATTTTTGCAGAATTCGCAAAGCATGGCCAAAGAATTTTCAGCTAAAAAATAATCACTCTAGTCACTTTCTCAAGACGCGAACCTGTATCTATAACAGCCATAAAACATTCAAATTAAAAATAGTCACCCAAGCCACATTCTCAAGACTCTATTTCATATCACACTCTCCGCAGTAATATTCAACAATCCCAAAAAACTACCACTAGTAAATTTAACGAACCTCGTCTCAGTTGTCTTCAACTTGAACCGACCGAGCAATCGCAAATTGAAACTAATGAACCCAGACACTGCTGTACCAGTTAAAGGCAGCTGAGATGGAGTTCGTTAAATGTGCTAGGGGTAGTTATTGGATATTGTTGAGAAGCCTCGGTTGCTCAGACGGTAGTGCGTCAGACATCCATGCAGGAGTTCTGGGGTTCAATCCCTGAGCCGGGTACCAATGGAAATTTTTCTATATACTTCTACCGGGGCTTCAGTGGTTCGGAACCCACCTTAAACTGTAGGTCCCCTCAGACAAAGCTAATACCTTACCAAGGATAAATGGGCCCTTACGAGGGCCTAACTTTGGGGGATGAAGCCGATCTTGAGAAGACTCGAAAAAGAGGCAGCGATGTCTTTGCGCTTGAGGGTCGTACGGGGGACTCCTGTGCTGGAGGCACCTACGGGGGCCTCTTGCTCGGCGGTCCCTGGCCCATTTCGGGTAATGAACACACACACACACATACACTTACATAACACACCATGACAGTGCTTCGAATCCGTGCATCTAACTGATGAAATCAGAGGGAGCGCTCCGTCCACTCTAGTCTGGCCGTATCCTCTCTCCTGCGGCTTGCTAGGGAGGCTGCCGAATGGCAGATTCGGTGAGACTCACTTTGCCTGATCAACAAAGAAGAACGTCATTTACTGTGCGATAGGTACGCCTGGCACCTGAGATGCATAATTTCAAAATGTTGGTAACAAAGAAACCCACCGAGATCCAAAAACACTCGGCGAAGGTGGCCGGATTCGGAGTACTGCCTTGAGTAGTGATGCATTCGAGATGATTTCAAGAAAATTCGAGATTTTCTTGAAACATGTTCAGGAGAACTCAAAACTTCATGGAGATCGAGAATCTCAAATAAAAAATTTCGAGATTCTCGTCACCCGGCATTTCAGAATCTGCTAGCCCATGCAGTTTCTCAGCGTATACGGCGAGGGATGGTTGCGACTCTCGCCTCGTAAGGGCCGAAAGCGCGAATACTCTGTCGAGTACATACATTGGGCAATATTATGGAAACGGTTCAGGCGATTGGATATCCGGCTTATTGCGCAGTTGAAAAAGTCGCGGTCCGTTAGTCTGTATGCGTGCATGCATGTTTTTCAAATGTTTTTGTTGGCGTACGACAATTTGCCAACTGAAAATCAATATTGTAGATTCAAAAAACGACGCAAATATTTCGCGGCATAGTGAGTTTTGTGGCATGACGTCGATAGGTATAAATGTCAGCCGTCAGGGAGGTTAGTACATAGTACTGCAACTGCATACGACTTTTTGGAGAAAATCTCCGAAACGTAAAGATACGTTATAAGGGTTTCGATAGTAATATTTTTCAAGTGCTTTAAATGTTTCGCGAAATACAATAAACTATACGAAATTTGAGGTGAGAGTACCAATGACGTGAAAAAATACTCAGTTTAAACTAACGAGGGCGCTCTTCGGGCCTGTTTTTATTTATTGGTCATTCACTGACGTGGAGAAGAGCATACAGGGACCTTGGTGGGAGATGACGAAACTGCGCAATTTAAAATAAGTGCGTGTAGGGGGTTTGAAATATGTGATCTTTAAAATAAGCGGTATTTAAAATATTCGGAAGTTTACCGTATTTAGTTATTTTAATGCAAGGCAGCTTAAAGGCGGTTCGTCAAATGTTGTAGGGTTTGTTTGTTGGGGTTTCTAAAAATTAAAGTGAGGATCAGGATATCATCTAGAGTTTTGCGTTTATTTGTGCAGTGAGTATTCTGAATTTGATATGTTTTCATGTAAAAATATTGTAACCGCCTGCTTTTGGCTATGTTAACTTTTTGAATTAATTAATGCATTAAGTTAATTAACTCAGTAATTCAAGAAAAAAGGGGCTTCTCTAGGAGAAAGAATAAGATTCCTTTTCACGTACAATCGTGCTTTTTATTCAAGAAGCCTAGGCTATCCTATAATACATGTTTTCTAGTCCCTAAGTAAATTAATAATAATCACGCTGAATTATCAGAGAATACGCTAAATGATATTCACTCGCCAGTGAAACTCTTAAATCTTTGGCAATCCGAGTAAAGAATATAAATCTGCACGTCGGGCAGGTGCATAAAATATCTTAAAATCTCTCTCTTAATATCTCTCTTTTTCTCTATAGAGAATTACAACTTAAAATCTAAGGAACTGCATTACGGGCAGTCTATTTAAATCAATAAACACAAAATGATCGAGATACACTTATAATCCTATATAAAACTCTCAAAATTTTAGCTCTTGGCTTTAATACATATAAACTGCTTGAGCAGCACTTTATCGAATTAAACTATTTCAATCTCTTTTTTTTATTTATTTTCAGAGAATATAATAATCGTAGCCTATTTGCTCGATAATGATCAATCAATTTGGATTTTATTTTATTTTTATTAATCTTTTTAAAAACTTTTCTTTTATCCAATCGCTCTTAGAAATCTACAGAATCCTAGAAAGATGCACTTGCTTCGTCGTTGACCTCTAAAGTCCCTCTTTACGAAACAGGCGCTCTTTAGATACTCGGAAACATCCGTTTGGCCCAAGCCTCAAATAATAAATTTATTTTTGTAAATGAAATCAAGGGTAATTATAGCCCACAATGCAAAATGAGATGATTTGACAACTCTCTTTTATTGTAACCAATTATGGTTTTAAAGCCTGTCTATCAGGTATTACGAATCCTCAGCTAGGAGGGTGCTGTCCGAGCAAGTTCTGAGCCAACAGATGGGCTCTGGAATGTCGCACCGCAGGTAGCGACCTATTGTCTCTAGGCTGAGGGCGAAAGCGAGAAAGCGAGGCTTTTCGAGCAAAATTCTATTTCTAGAAAACTTTTATTTTCAATTTCAATAAACTGGGCTCTTCAAGTCCCTTTTAAAGTATAGAGACTTTACTCTCTCTCTTTAGCGTCTCGCTCACTTTGTCTTACTAACCAGGCGGAGCGGTACGACCCCTCGTTCTGCTTGCGGTCAAAGTGAGTTTATGGTCGCTCGTAAACACAAATTTGGAAACCTCGAAGTATTCTATGTGGACTATGCCACTTCTCAAAATATATATGTCTCGAAAATGCCCAGAGAATTCTATCACTTAGATAGCTGACGAACAGAGATCGCTTTAAAATAAAGTCTCCTTTATAAACAGTTTTCAGAGAATTGCTCTCTTCAAACTCTTTTTTAGAGATCCTTATCCTTTACGGAAGATACTTTAAAATAGTTGGGTTTTTAAGCCAAGTATTTTACCGTACTCCTCTTGGGTAAAAGTCAAAGCGCAACAAGATTCGAAAGAAAATTCTTCCAAGTCTTCTTGCAAGGCTTTTACCCTGCGATCCGCGCTTTTCAGCTGCGAGATCCAGAATGTCGTTTTTCGCTCTGGAAACGCTTTTTATTTCCAGTTTTCCCACTCTGCTCGCCCACTCTTACGCAATGGCTTTTGAGTGGGAGTCCCAGAGTCTGCGCTTTAGAATTTCTCCTGTGGGATGCTGCTTTTAGTCAGGATCACGCAGGAGATACTCTGTTTGCCTATTTTTAGGCACCCCTTGTAACTCGGGGGTTACAATATATCCATATAATATACATCACGTAATTTAAGAAATTATCTAATTTTGTTTAAATATAGAGATAACAAACCAAAGCTAAGTAAAAAATCACTTTTTTCTTTTATTACCGAAATTGAATGAAAGTTTCGTTCAGATCCATGACAAAAAGTAAGTGCGATTTTAAAAGAGAAAAATTTTTCTTCCAAAAAATATTTTTAATGCTCATTCATACATATTCCAACGAATACGGTGTTAGCTAAATAAATTAATGTTTGGTCGAAAAATAGTTAAAACCTAACTTACATTATTTCAATATGTTTAAATAATCATGGAAAAAGTTTTTTCACAAGGATACACAATTTCGCTGGAATGTGCACTCAAATGGGTTTAGCTTCCCATGGATCAATTTTGAATATTTATTGGCACCTACCTATATAACTTCTTAATTTTCTACTGAAGAAACTTTTGTTTTCTTGGGCATTTTTTTAAAACAAATTCATAGCTCTTTGACATTTTTGAAGTCTTGTATATTCAATGATACATTAAAAAAAAAGGTTACTGGATTTTTTCCGTCACGCTCAAGAGATTAGAAAACATTTTGGGTATGCATACATTTTTCAGAGGAACACTTTATTTGCTTACTAAACTTTATCGGAAAAATGCATTAAGCTCAGAAGTAGAAGTTTTGAAAATTATGGAATTCAAGACTTACATACAGATTGGAAATTTTTTTTTAAAAAGTGCACAACTTTTTCATATTCTTTGCCTTGTGTATTTGAAAACATAAAAATAATAAAAATATTACCGAATCATTGTAAGTACGCTTAAAGAGATTAGAAAACATTTTCTAAACGCATACATTTTTTAGAGGTATGCAGTTTAATTGTTTACTAGATATTATCGGAAGAAGGCATAGAAATCACAAGCAGACATTTTTCAAGTTATATAATTCACGACTTCGGTACCGATTGAAAATTGTTTAAAAACAAGTTCATAAATTTTTCATATTCTTTGCCTTGTTTATTTAAAAATATAAACCTAATAAAAATATTTTAGGATTTTTTGAAAAATAGTTTCATAACTTTTTCATATTTTTGAGGCCTCGTTTATTCTATTAAACGATAAAAATAAAAAGCTTACTCGATCTTTTTCATAAAGTTGAAAGATATTAGGAAACATTTTCTAAATTCATACATTTTTTAGAGTTTATACTATTATTGTTAAAAATAAATTTATCGGAAGAATGCATAGTAGATCGAGGAAGAGAATCTGAAAATTATAAAACTCAAGATTTCCGTACAGATAGGAAATGTTTCAGAAACAAGTTCAGAACTTTTTTATATTTTTGAAGCCTCTTGTATTCCAACATTTAACAAAAATAAAAAAACGTTACTACATATTTTTAAGTGCGTTTAAAGAGATGCGAAAACATTTTTTGTATGCTTACAGTTTTTAGAGATAGGTATATGGTTTACTTGTCAATATAGTTTAGCGGGAGTATTTTGAAAATTATGGAACTCATTTATTCGGTATCGATTGAAAATTCTTGAAAAACAAGTTCATAACTTTTTCATATTCTTTGCCTTGTATATTTAAAAACATAAAATTAATAGAAATATTACCGAATTTTTGTAATAACGCTTAAGGAGATAAGAAAACATTTTATAAATGCGTACATTTTTAAGAGGTGTGTAGTTTAATTGTTAACTAGATTTTATCGGAAGAACGCATAGAAATTACAAGCAGAAACTTTTTCACTAATAGAAGTCACGACTTCGGTACAGATTAAAAATTTTTGAAAAAAATGTTCACAACTTTTTCGTCTTCTTTCAAGCCTTATGTATTGATAATCATTAAAATAATAAAATTATTACTGAATCTTTTCAGTAACACTTTAAGTGATTAGAAATTTTTTTTTGTATGCATACAGTTTTTTGAGGAATAAAGTTTGATCGTTTTACTATTTTTTGAAGGATGTATTGATAGAACTCAGAGGCAGAAATTCTGAAAATTACAGAACTCACGACTTTTGAACAGTTTGAAAATTATACAAAAACCATTTCGTAACTTTTGTATATTTTTGAAGCCTCTTGTATTTAATCATATAATAAAAATAAGAAGCTTACTACATATTTTTAATAATCGTGTATCTAATCATTTAATAAAAATAAAAAGCTTACTGGTTGTTTTTTGGGGTTTGTTTAATAAACTATGAGGATGGTGCTAGCAACTAGAGTCGTGGAAGATATTTGGTGTGATTATTTTCAATTCGAAACTTTATTAAGCTGTTTCACTTGAACGAAGCTGTGACCGGGTATGCTAAATATATTAGAAGTTTATTTTTGCATTGTTGAATATTACTTTGGGAATAATAACACGAAATAGAGTCTTATGCTAAGGGTAGTTCTTGGGAGTTGTTCAATACTGCAGTGGCAATGCAGATATTAACTATGGTCTTAACAATATATCTGCATTTACTATTTTTAATTTGAAATTTTCTTTGACTATTTTAGTAGAAGGCAGATGAGAAAGGTTGCGTTAAATGTACTAGAGGTTGTTTTTTGGGGTTGTTGAATATTATTGTGGGTACTAGGATATGAACTAGAGTCACGGGAATGTGTCTGGGGTGATTATTTTTAATTTTTTGGCCGTTTCAGATTAAAGAAGCTGAGACGGGGTTCGTTAAATGCAGTAGGGGTAGTTTTTTGAGGTTGGTTCATTAAACTTTGGGAATGAACATATGTACTAGGGCCTCATGAAAAGCGTGGTTCAAAATGATGAGATTGATGATTTCTAATAACAGTGTCATTTTAGGAAATTAAACGTACTCTATTTAAGCCTGTACACATTTAAGCAAGTTTTTGAATTCGAAAATAAACATGAAATACATTCTTTGAATTCCTTGTTTTAAATTTTTTTCTTAGTCTGAAAATTTGGGTTTTTAGAAGAGGCTCGTGTCCTCTCTTCAATTCACAGACTTTCTGGATATCGCATGAAAATTCACTTTACGGGAAGGCATCATGGAAATAAACAAAATTTGTTAGCGACGAATATGGTTTCTCTGTTTAGAGAAACAATATTTTCATAAATAAAAAAAAAGAATATGTATGTCATAAAGTGTACAGCTGTTTAAAATAAAAATACAATTCTTTATTTTATAATTATGTTTTGTCTATGAGTAAAGTAATCTGCTTGTATCGATTGCTTCATTTTGTGTTGAAGTACCAACAAACTTTTTGATCGCAATAGTGAAATGCAACTTTTCTTTAGACAAAAAAATAGAGCATTTTAACACCGCAGCTGAATACGATGAAAAACATTTATCATAAAAATTATAAAATTATTTTCTATATACATCAAATTTATCACCCAACATCCAATACCCATCACCGAGCAAGGTTCGGGCTTTGAAATAATTTTAATAATAAACAATCAATATTTGTGTAAAGTTTATGACTTACATTGTATGTAAATTGTAGGTAGATCACAGTCGACAAATTTAACCTCGGAATTTCTTTTTGTGTATTTGAATATCTGACGTCCTAGCTACTGTTTAGGATCGTATGAATTGGTTGTGCCGATGTTCCCTATTTATAACATGCCGCAATGTGACTGCCAGCACGATGTTTAAAAGTTAGACGATCAAAAGTTAATAAAAATGTTTTTTTGTTTGTTATTTTTTTCATTCCCTAATCTAGATAAGAAAAAGCTAGAAGTATATCTATTTACTTTGGCGATTGCACAGAACGGCCACGCAAAAATTTTAAAAATCATCAAGCTCACGACTGCGGTAGAGATTAGGAAAATGGGTTCATAGAAAGGCATACATTCTTTATGGTTTTAAAACCTTGTATGTCGATGTATTTTAATGTGCTGATTTTGAGTATGGCCATAAAAATACTTGCCAAACCATTGTCCAAAAACTAAGAGTTTTAACATTTTTTCAAGCTCCAAGTTTTTAAAAAAGGTAACAGGGAGTATAAACATACACTTACCTCCTTTCTAGTGCTATCTTAATCTAAATTAGTGAAATACTACTAATTTAATTAGAAAAAATTAAGCCACTAAGCATTAGGAGAAAATTACCAATTCAAATCGTCAAAATATGTACTGATTTGATAGTGGAAAATAACAAATTTCTTAAACAATACATATGAATTTATTTAGGGCTGAATGTATTACTTATTTCAGAAGGTATGAGTTGATCAATTTGATCCCGAAATTCATCAATATCGTATGCAAGCTTTTATTCAGATTTCGAATTTTTAATTTACTCAGCAGATTGCGGGTCAGAATGATACCCTGAAATAAAGTGTTTCCAAAAGATTCCATTTTGGTCCTAGGAAGTTGTGTATCAATTGAAAATTGTTGAAAAACAAGTTCATAACTTTTTCATATTCTTTGCCTTGTGTATTTAAAAACAGAACACGAATAAAAATATTACTGAATTTTTGTAATAACGCTTGAGCAGATTAGAAAACATTTTCTAAATGTATACATATTTCAGAGGTACGCAGTTTAATTGTTTAATAGATTTTATCGGAAGAATGCATAGGTAAATCTATAATCACTTATAATCATCGAAAACAAAATATTTTCCAAAGTTGAATAAGCTTTCTTTATTTTGTGAAAATGGATTTTTCAAACTTAAAATTTAACTACGTCAGTTGAAGATTCATCATTTTAGTTTCACAGTCAAGAAAATACTAAAGAAAGTTACACCCTAAATTCATTAACGTAATTAAATTTAGTGATGAACTTACATTCAGCAAAAATGTGACATTTCAAATATTTGAGAATATTTTTTTTTTAAATTTTCTCAAAATTATCTTTGGACTTATTTATTTTAATCGTCTCCTTCTTCAGGCGGCAAAAAACTTGCTTGAAGAAATATTTTCAATTTTCTTTGAAAGTGTGTCGACGATTTTAGATTTTCCATCATTATGGGTAAGTATGATGCATGAAAAAAAAAACAATAAATGGACTATTTTACAAGATTGTACTTTCGCAACTATAAATTAAACATTCACTAATTCTTATGATGTATGTTTGCTTTCAATTTTTTGTAATTTATAAGAATATTAATCAAAATAAAATTCAAAAAATTGAACTTGGAATGAAGGTTCAGTGTTATCGAAAAACTCATCTATTTTAAATTATATGATTTGCAAATGAATTAAAAAAATATTTGTGTGAATGAATGTATTAAAATTTTATTTTCCTAATATTATTAATTTTAAAATTTTTATTCCAAAAGACCAAAAATAAGTTTCATTAACCTCTCCAACTAACCTTGAACTGTTAGAAGATTTTCATATTTCACAATGAAAAAGAAAAACAAAAGACAAATAAATAAGTATAATGTCAAATTTACGAAAAAACAAGGAATATCCAAGAAAAATATAGTATCCTTTTTCATGCCCAAACAATTCAACAAAATGTGCTTTATGTAGGAAAAATTCAAATTAAAAGACCAGATGACACAATGATGAATAGGAATTTTCTGAAAGCACCCAAGTTCCTTTAAAAATAATTGATTAAAGCAATAAATAATGACAGATAGCGTTTTTCTCCATACAAATAATAGGAAGTATAATAATTATATTGTGTTGAAAAAAAGTTGATAACTTTTTTTGTATTCCAAATTTTCTCTTTATTACAATAACCCCGTTATCACATTTACCCCTATCGATCTTACAACATTTTTAATTAATATTTTTTACTCTCTGTTTTGGATAAACGTTTCATTATTTGGTGGAAAATTTAATTATTTTCTTGAAAATTTAACAAGTTTGTTAAGAATTAATTTTTTTTCGGTTGACCATTCAACTGTTTGATTAAAAATTCATATTTTTGGTTGAAAATTTATCAGGGAAACCGACTGTAGGATAATCAACATTGAAATGAATAATACAAAAATATTGAAGGAATTAATAGTAGACAAACACTACAAAGGAACGATTTATTTTAGGTCACTTTTAATCGAAAGCAGAAGTACACAAAAATAGCGATTCTGTACAAATATACTTTACACAGAAAAAATCTGTGAATTCCCTTGATATGTTTGAAATCGCTTAAAACATTGAAATCTCTTGATAGATTTGGAAGTATTTTTAAATACATTAAAAATATTTGAACTCTGTCAAAATCCGTAGAAATCTTTTACTCCTTCTAAGTTCCTTTCAAATTTGTAGAAATAATTTTAAATCCCTTCAAATAAAATCAATTACTTTTATTCTCTAAAGTTTTCTAAAACTCCCGTGAGATTAATAAGATCCCCTAAAATCTTTGAAATATTCAAAGGTCCTATAAAATTCCTTTAGTCTTTTGAAATTCGGTTGAATACCCTAAAATTTTAAGAAACCCTGAAAAATTCATTGAAATCACTTACAAATTTTGGAATCTGTGGAAATTCTTTGGAATCTTTTAAAATAACTTAAAAGCTTGAAAATAATTCAGAAGTTTTTCAATTCCTTCATATCCCTTGAAAGCGTTCAAGTACGTGGAAATCCATTAAAATAAAATTTATTTTATTTCCTAAACTTCTCTAAAAATTTGGAATCTTTGGAAATCGTAAAAATCCATTGATATAAGTGGAAACAATCTGAAATCCCTTTAATATAGATTAAAGTAAACTTATTAATTGAAATTCTCTAAAAGAATAACTGTTCAAATCCCTTGACATTCTTTGAATTGCTATAAGAAATCCTTAAAATTAATCTTAAAATCTTTGGAAATACTACAAAATTGTTTGAAATCGCTCGAAATCTTCGAAATCTCTTGACATTCTTTGAAACCTTTTGAAATAGTTCAAGATCTTTCAAAATCCCGTAAAGCCTTTAAAATAATTGGAAAACTTATAAAATCCCTTGAATTTTGTGAATAAGTACAAGAAAACGTACATTATAGGACTGAGCTATTGATAAGGTCACTAAAAATAACAAAATTAAATGTCCAAAAGCAACCCATAACACTGACACCCACCTTTAATTATAAATATAGGTATTAAATAAACAAACGCAAGACGCGAAACTGTAACTATAACAGCCGCAAAACATTCAAATTGAAAATAATCACCCAAGCCACTTGCTCTAGACTCCATTTCATATCACTATCTAAGCAGTAATATTCAACAATCCCAAAAAACAACCCCTAGTAGATTTAACGAACCTCGTCTCAGTTGTCTTCAACTTAAACGCCCAAAAAATTGCAAATTGAAACTAATGAACCCAGACACTGCTGTTTCAGTTAAAGGCAACTGAGAAAGTGTTCGTTAAATGTGCAGGGGTAGTTATTGGGTATTGTTGAATATTGAAGCGACGATGGTCATATTTACTGGAGTCTTAGCTAAATATCGGTGTTGATTTTTTTTAGATTGGAATTTGTTGGCGGTTTTATTTGAAAACAGCTGAGACGGGGTTCGGTAAATGTAATCGGGTTTTTTTTGTGTTTTTTTTTTTAATATCACTGTGGGAGTGAGGATATGAACTAGATCCTTGGATATGTGTTTGGGGTGATTATTTTGGATTTTAATATTATTAAGTTATTCTAATAAACGGCAGCTGAAACGCGGTTCGTCAAATGTTGTAGGGTTTGCTTATTGGGTTTTTTTTTAAATTACTGTGGGGACCAGGATATCATCTAGACTTTTGCGTTTAGTTGTGCAGTGAGTATTCCGAATTTGAATTTGTTTTAAGTAAAAAGATATCCATATAATATACATCACGTAATTTCAGATATTATCTGAATTTTGTTTAAATATAGAGATAGGAAACCAAAGTTTAGTAAAAAATAACTTTTTTATATTATTAACGACATGGAACGAAAGTTTCGTTTATTTATACATATTTCAACAAAACGAATACGGTGGTGGCTAAATAAATTCATTTTTGGTCAAAAAATAGTCAAAACTTGACTTATTTCATTTCCATACATTCACATAATTATGGAAAATGTTTTTTGGTAAGGATAAACAAATTCGCTGAAATGTGCACTTAGATGGGTGTAGGAAACATTTTGCGTATGCATACATTTTTTAGAGGAACGCTTTATTTGTTCACTAAACTTTCTAGGAATAATGCATGAAAATCAAAGGTAGAAATTTTGAAAATTATAGAATTCACGACTTACATCCAGATTCAAAAATTTTTTTAAATAAGTTCATAACTTCTTCACATTTTTTAATCCTTACGTATTTAATAACATAAAAATAATAAAAATATTACCGAATTTTTGTCAAAACGCTGAAAGGGACAAGAAAACATTTTCCAAGTGCATTCATTTTTTAGAGGTATGCAGTTTAATAGTTTACTAGATTTTA
>CAKNWT010285911.1:0-20591 GCA_932066315.1 Andricus coriarius | reverse complement strand
TTTTTTTTTAAACTACGATTGTTTTTCAATTTTAAGTTCTCTCTTATGTATTTGATATTCAAGTTTAGCATAAGAAATTTTTCTAATTTTAGTTTATTTGAACCTTGAAAAAGACACAAAGCCGTGTCGAAACAACAGTTATTGTATGGATTTAGACACTTTTATTGATTTGAAATGAAAGTTTGAGTTTTTTATTTGGAACGGATGATCAACATAATTTTTCGTTTTTCTTCTGTTTGAGAAATTGTTTCACATCTCAATCACGTTCGAAGAAAGGCTTAATCTACGATATTGATTTCTGAGATTCTGGAAAGGTTTCTGAGGAGATTATTGTTTTTGCCGATTATTTTAGAGAAGAGAATTTGTGTGAATTGTGCGGGAAGGGGTATGCAAGGGTGAAACACTGGTTGGAGGATTACGAGGGGGTGGAAAGGAGTGGGATGAACATGGAGGTATTATTGCATGAAAGAGGGAACAAAAGGGCGGTTTCATGAGTAAAGGGGGTTTTGGGTAAGATTGAGAAGAAGAGAATGAAGGGAAAAGAGGAATGAAGAAGGAAAATTTGCAAAGAGGAGAGGAATTAGATATAAGTGAACTGTAAATAGTAGATCAGAATTAGATATTAACAGCGGAGGCAGAGTTTGGTAATGCGAGGCAAGGCGAAAAATAGGGGAATGCGTGCGAGGCTTAACGAGGAAGGCAATGTGATAAGAGGGAGCGGTCGTAGAATTAAGGTGTAGATGGATGTTGGTTTGTAAGAATTAATTTTAAGACAATTCTGTAAAACATGAAGGTGTAAGCATCACGATTTTTCAGGGCCAGCAGGCCGAAAACAAAATTGTATAGTAGTTACGCTAATACTTATGACAAATACATTTTACAAAGTGAATATGACAGAAATTCTTTTATACTAATAATGTTTTATCTTTTGATATAATCAGGAAGCGGATAAGGGCCAATGTGAAGTTATCTTTGAGCGCAGCTCAGCTCTCACATGCGAAGAAAAGTTGGCACGGCAAAGCAACGTGCTGCCCCTCGAGCGCGTGCACGCTTGCCGCTAGTCTAGCCGGGGTTCTCGGCATGTGAGAGCCAAGCTGAGCGCGTTAGCTATCTTCACAATGATTCTAATCCGCTCCTTGGATAGAATATTATTTGAGATAATCATTTGAATTAAACAAAAAAACAGCAAATGAATATGAAGAACATTGTTCTTTATTTGAATAAAAATTTAAGTAAACTATTGACGTAAGCTGAGTATACAGTATTTTGAATTAAATGCTTTCATCTTTAGACTCTTCAACATTTAAAGACACATTACAAATTATTATTAAATATTGCCAATAAATGAAGGGTGGCAGTACGCAACTAGATAGACTATATTTTTATCTAAGCTGGATTTATTGTAGAAAAAAGGTTTTAAAATTAAATACCCATTCTGATTAAAGATTTCTTCGAAATATCATGTTTTTATACAATGATTTAAAAAAAAAACTTCTGATAACATTTTAGTTCAAATTTTAATGTAGTAATAATTTTTTAACCTTTACACCGGTTCTCCCAAAATGTAATCCCTACGCCACTTGTGGTTCAACGTTGCTCTCTTATATCTGGGAGCACTGCTGTCCCAAAATAGAGAAAGTAAACGTGCTACAGTAGTCGATCCGACTTCTACATCTCTATGCTCGGAATTAAAAAGAGACCCTATTAAAATCCGAAGTTTTCACAAAATTGGATTCTTCCTATAACTGTGTCTCCAGAAAATAACGCAACCGTCTTACTGAGTTCTGGGTCTGTTGTCCCAAAAGTTTGGTACGTCATTCGCCCCTCTGCCGGATCGCAGCGTTCTCAAAATAAGATAGTAGACGTTTTGAACATAGAGCGCGCTCGTGTGTTTAGCTCAGTAGCGGCACGTAAAAGTTCCGCCGTCGTCCGAAATTTCTTTCCGTGTCCACGTGCATCGTATATTTCGAATTATTCGTTTGGAAAGTTGCCTCTAGAAGAAATATTTTATTTTCATTGTAACCGATTGACCGAACCAATCGTGTTGCATTTCGCGTAGCATGCCCGTAACATCCTTATACCACGTTTCAAGAGAATCAAACACTTTTTTAGCATACTTGTCTGCCATTTTAAATTTCAAATTTTTTATTTTAGGTTCGTAATCACCGTCTTCCAAAAACCCCGTATACCAAGTTTCAAGAGAATGCACAAATTTTTAGCATGTGTGCCCGCTATATTGGATCCGTCATTTTGTTTTCTTAAATTTTGACTTCAGATTCGTAATCAGCGTCCCCAAAAACCCTGAAGTAGTAAGTTTCAATTCGATTGGAAAACATTTTATAGTTTTAGCCAGCTTTTTGGGATTGACCCCACTGTACGTCAAAGATGAGACACGCACTAAAGCGAAAAAAAAGTGTGACGCATAATGTCATTTGGCAAATTAATTAATCTAAATATCTCCTTTTCTGAAAAATGTTACATCTGCCTGCTGAAAAACGTGAAAAAATGAAAATTTCCAATTTGCATATCATAATAAAGGAATTCAAGGAAAAAAGGTGGTATCAATTTGCTCATTTTGTTTACGTGGGGATATGGAAAGTTCTAAAAAGCAATACAAATTGCACACGTTCTGTCTATATTTACCAGAAACAAATAAATAAAATGAGAAACAATGCAATTGTCTTTCGGGTCGTTCAATTATAAATGGGGTTAGGAACGTCGAAAATGCAGTCTTAACATCTTCTAGCCTTTCAAAACATCTTTAATTTGTAAAAAAAATTTATACTTTTCATTGAATTAACAGAACCTCTTTTACGATTCATTTGACGTCCCTCTCATAATATTTTCAAATACATTTGACAAGCGTCACGTTTATTTTGCTTTTAGTGCGTGTGTATCATCATTGACAAGACGTTTGTTTGCGTAGTCGTTGACGTGGTGCCCTAGGCGGACGTATACTGGTACTTCTTGCTTTCTACTCTTGGCGAATGTTAGAAGGGATGGGTCCTTTAGTAGGTAGAGAAGCACTGGGGAAGGCTAGGATTTTCGCCGACAGTGCCGTCTACATTTATCCTAGCCTACTAGTGACGCTATTCCCTCTCCACCGCCACTTGCAACATCTAGGTGTATAATATATTTGCTTTAACTATCTTGAATTAAAGCGCAGCTTTTCTGTGGTTAATTTGGTTAAAATCACTATTTCGCATTCAGGTTATCAAAGTTGACTTCTTGAAAGAGTAGGATGATCAATTTCAAATAGTAGGATGCCTTGTGTGACTCAGTGATAGTCACCACTCAGCGAAAGGAAGAGTTACTAATTCGCGTAGTAAGCCTTTATCCTGTGAAGAATAAGTTTGCCCATATACGCACGCTGTAGGAGATTTATAAATAGATCAGCTCAAAACTTTCAACCAAAAAAATGGTGTCAAATGTCGATGGATTAAAAAATATATATTTTACATATATACTGCACTTAATTGGCGTTTATTATTACGCAATGCACGCACACTCAATTACACGTATAATCGTACTGTTACAGTCTAATTCTCAGGAGGGGACTTAAATGATTTCTCCGTTCGTATATTCAGTGTTTCACTTTATAATAATCAAAAGTTTATTAAAAACGTATACTGTTACTTTACAAAACTTCAAAATTACGTAAATTATGCAGAGATGTTGGACACTAAGTTTTATTTACGTCCGGGAATGATGAATTCAAAATTTGTTTGCTTGCAACATTTCAGTAACGTACCATTACCCTCCTCAGGCAAACTATATGGAACATAAGAATCATTAAAAACTAGATGATCATATTAGGAGAAGTCTGCTAACCAGATGATAAGAAAAAAAGTTCTCTGTCGAGTTACAAAAAAGGTCCTAATCGAAGTTCATGTTAAAAAAATGTTGTTTAAAATGTTCAGTTTCGAAGAATATGTATTGTAAGAAAGTGAAATTTTTGAATCATAGTAATCAGTTGTTATAGGTATTAATCTATTTGATAAAGTTAAAAAAAATACAATTGCTTAACATTATTTTTGAGGTTATCAAATTTTGTGCAATTATTTTGGATGTAATTGTGAAGTATCTGTTGCAATAAATATTGTATATTTAAGTCTTTTTATAAATTAAGTAAAATTAGAGCGCAAAATGGTAAACCAGCGAGCACAGCGAGTTCTCCAACACTGAATACGTATTCACAAGTATGTATGTAGCTACGTTAGTTGGGAACAGGCGCAATAGCGGTGCTATTTGAAACTAATGTCATAGCATTGTGAACATGGAAGGTCATCATTGTTATTATAAAGAATTTTAATTTGTTTTCAATTTTATAATTTTGTATGCAAGACATAAAGGCTATGAAAGAAAGTCCGGGTTGTAATGTTCAAGATCAGTAATCTGGTTTATACTTTTGTTACCTTCTTTTTTTATATATCATTTCTGAAAAACATCTTTTATAGTAGTTAGGTTCTTGATGTAAAATTTCAATGTTGTCCGAATCGACAGAGGCAATTTCACCATTGTTGTATTGAATTAAGTGTTTTCTAATGATTCTATGGTATTTCGGGATAAGTTTTATATTGTCACGATGTTCTTTTCTTCGAATACTTAGAGGCCGTTCTTTACCAAGTGTGATGTATTTGTAAAGTTTAGAGTCAACGCGAAAAACTGTTTTGATATTGTAGTCATTCCATAAACGTTTTATATTTTCTGACATGTCACCATTAAAATTTATAGAAACAATTTCTTTAATATCAACTGTCATCTGCTGATGTACGTTATTTCGATTTGTTTGAACAGTATTTTGTTTAAAGTTTATTTCTTTTAATCTTTTTATAATCTGTTTTTCAACAAATTCTTTGGGATAACTGTTATAATATAGAAATTTTCTTACAATGTCTAAGTTTTTATTATGAAAGATATTGTCTGATCGTGCAATTGTAGAATATACAATGTTTTTCATTATTCTTATTTCATGTTGTAGCTGATGGTTAAAGTAAAAATTTAGAAGTCTACCCGAATATGTACTTTTTTCAAACCAATTTGTTTTTAAATTGCCGTTATCATATCTGATGATCTCAACATTCAAAAAACTAATTTTATTATCTTTTTCAAGTTCATACGTAAAGTGGAGTCTGGGGTGATGAGTAAAATTTTTGGATAGTTTCTTGAACTTCATCATTTGGGATGATCAGAAAAGTATCATCCGAGTATCTGTAATAAACTCCTATTTTGAATTTCAATTTGTTTAAGATTTCAACCTCCAAATTCTGAATTACAATATCAGACAATGTCCCTGAAATTGGAGAATCTATCGGAGTTCCATATGTTTTTTTTTTATATAAAGAGTTGTCAAACTTAAATTTGGTTGACTACATTACAAATTGAATTTAATTTAAAAAGGAGGTTGGAGTACTATCTGTTATCAAGTCGAAAAAAAAACATTTGGGGGAAGGGATACCAAATACTAAATAAAAGACTTCAGGAATACCCACCCAAACCTCAGCTAACTATGAAAGCCACAGAAGAAGACCTCCCGCTTTAAGATTCTTTTTGTTAAACAACTCAGAGATTTTTTTGAGCGAGTTAGAATCAAAAGAAATGAGGAGTCCCGACTTTAGCTGGAGCAACTTTATATCTCTCATAAGAGTGTACGTTGAGAAATAACACCCATTTTTTACCAAATAAATTGTGTTCGACTTGCTTTTTTACCATAATTATTACACGATCCTCGTAGGGTTAACCAATGAAAAATGTATCGATGCAAATAAATTGCTTAGATCTAATATACACTTAATTTGATGGAACAAATTCCTTTTTACTTGAGAAATCTTAGGCTAAAATGTAATCAGTACAGTTATTTACTGTTACTTGGCCCTTATATTTTTGTAATAAGGAGACAACACTTCAAGTCAAAAGGGCAGAGCACATGATTTCAGAAAAAAATACCTCCTTCCAGGTTTGCAAATTTAGAGCCTCCACATACTTCGTTCATTTGTCAAGAAGATTTAACGAGGACCACTGCATAGTAATCCACAATTTCTTTATTGAGCATGAGCACTGGGAGGGTAGCGCTCCGTTTAAACAATAAAGGTAATTGTGTAAAATATGTCCAAAAAATTGGAAATGATGCGTCGCTGGACGATGTTTGCTGAAAACTGTGACGGGTTGTGAACAGAACACACAATCAGATCTAATAGTTATTTCTGATACAAGTGCGCAAAATAGGTGATTGTGTGCGAGTGTGAATTTTGCAGTATAAGCCGGAGGCTCGAAGCATGAGTCGGCGGTTAGCGCACGAGCGAAGCGAGTGTGAAAACGTAGACGAGTTCTTCGAGCCGCAGGCGAATGATGCAATCACGCGAGTTAGTAATCATCTATGCGCACGTGTATCACACGCTATTTTTTGCAACGCCCGTCCGAAAAAGTTGTTTTAAGAGTTAAGGAAAAACACTAATCTTGAAAGAAAAGAATTTTAAATTTCGTAAACTATTTTTTTGAAAATAAAAGTTGAAAAAAAATGTTTGAAAAAAAATTATGTAAAAAAAATTTTATGAAAAAAAAAACTTTTTGGGGCTGATGCCCTTTTTCTGTGCCAAATTTTGGCACTTATGCCCTTTTTTACGACGGACGAAAACGGCTAAGAAACCTTAAAAACATAACTTCAATCATTAAAAGGTTTGTTCAAGTTAAATCACAATTTATTTCAAGAAGATACCAACACCAGTGTTTAAAGTTACCTGTGCCAGTGCCTAAAGTACCATATTTCGAAAGTGCGCATGCTCAGCTTTTTGACCAGTGTCTAAAGTAAGCCAT
The DNA here is from genome assembly GCA_932066315.1 of Andricus coriarius. Classification (NCBI taxonomy): domain Eukaryota; kingdom Metazoa; phylum Arthropoda; class Insecta; order Hymenoptera; family Cynipidae; genus Andricus; species Andricus coriarius. Next base: position 13,778 of record CAKNWT010285911.1, on the reverse strand, counting down.
CTTCAAACTGCGCATGCGCGAAAATTGTTTCGCGCACAGTCTGCTCAAATAAGGTCCTTTAGACACCATTTAGAAGCATGAAAAGGTCAACTTTTGAGGTGGGTGTTGCAAAAAATAATTAAAATTTTTATCCGCGTTGCTCGTCTAACCTCATACATAGCATTTAACCATTAGTTCTGAATTTTTTCCACAACGCGCGCTGTAAGTCATTTTTATTTTAATTTGATAATTGTACAAGGTGAATAATTAAAATGAACAGTAACAAAATTACTTGTACGTAACAAAAAGGTAATCTATTGTTCAGTTTGAAGAATATATATGTGACTGTCCGCGAAGAAAGGGACCTAATGCGTCAAAGCTGAATTTTACAGGACGGACAATCGTAGCAGAGTCCGTAGCAGAGTGGTAAGTGGTGGGGCTGGCTTTCGTAGGCCTCTCGTTCGGTCTCCGCGTACGCTCATCCTACCTATGTTTGTAGCTTAATAATAAGAAAAGTAATTAACTTAAATATTTCTGATTATTGGAAATGAAAGGGTAAAGAGTCACATATAGATTACAAAGTCAAAGATGCATGCTAAATAGGTACATTAATTTATATTACATTACAAGTAGCATTAATTCTATAAATATAAAATCCCTTTATATTTTTGTTATCGTTGTCCATCAGTAGTCAATTTCATTCTGGCTCCAGGTCTTGAATCTGAAATACAAAAACAAAAATCAATTTCTATTAACTGGACTTTAAGTTTTTTCGTATGCTTCATTTTTATATAGGAGAAACCAGTATAAGTCAGATATAAAAACTTTCGAAGTTCTAATATTGATAAATGATGAACAAGTGGGGAAAGTATTGCTTATCGAAGTAAAGCTGAAATATGCACTCTGAGGATAGCAACTGCATCACGTGAAAAAGTGAGCCTTATATCTTTTATACTTTTTCACACTTTGCAATTTTATTCAGATGGTACTCTTATGATACGAAGTGTATGCAAAGAAATGGTTTGGTTGGCTTAACTGAACTATGTTTGGTTGGCACTATTTCGGTTGTCGGAACCAGGCGATGGTTTATGGGAATCAAACTGGTAAGGTTGTGATGACTCAATGTGTCTGTTTGTAACAGTTCGGTTGCGCGTACCTCGCAGTTCGGTTATGGATCACTGCGCTGCGCACTGGTCTACACTGATAATTAAGATATATTATATAATATTAAATTATACATATATTAATATTAAAAGGTATCATTTTTTTTTATTAGATTAATATAATGCTTCTTGAGCACCCGTCGTAATTATTTTCTTTTCAGCTGATAATCTACTCGCAGTGCGCAAATTCGAGAATTACCGCGTTCTGAAGGGGCATTTACCGTTATGACGCGCTTACCTAACCGTAGCGCCAGTGTTTCTGTTTCATAACAGTTCATAAGCGTCTGTTGAGAGTTAATTGAAGTGCACTAGACTTCTTAAATTTACTTTCTACAGTGTCAAGGGTACTAGCGCTCTGTGGTTGCTGGTCGATTTCGAGTAATAAACACACACATACACTTACGTAACATACCAAGCCAGTGAGTGAATCTGTGTATCTAATTCATGGCCGACGTGGGACCAACCATCAATTACGTGATCGGCTTTTCTTTTATTTTCGACCCCTTTTTCTTAAAATGATGAAGATTTACATAAAATGACAGGCAACATTAAAATTTGCGATAAGACCGTTTTCTTGTGCGAGATTCACATAAATCTTAAACTATAAGAAAATTATACATATCTTTAAATGAAAAATCCCGATATAAAATTGTATTATACAGTACAGTGTGAAAAATATATAGCTTTACTTACTAATGTATTCTCGGCTATACACTTTTAGTATACCTATGACCTATGTAAAACAAATAGATTTAAACGCTATCGTAAACTGAAGAATCATCATTTTAAATCCACGGATTCAGTAACGGAACGTCCATTAATTACGTAAAGACGATTTTTTGACATTTTAAACCCCACCCCCCTTCTGACGTAAGATTTTATATTTTTTACTCAATATAACAACAATATATAACTTATTTTCACTGTAAAGGAGATTTCAAAAGATCTGAAAGACCTTCAGTGATCTCTTTTCTATTCTTTCTTCTATTTTTCTCAGCCTTTCCTTCTCCTTTTTCCCACTCTCCCCAACTATAAACTCCCGGTTTGAGCTTTCTATTTTTGCTATCCTACCGTCCAACTCCTCAACCTTTTTATTAGACCCTTCATGCTTTTCTAGTCTTTGCTCCAACGACTGCATCCTTTTCTCTAGCTTTTCCCTGACTCCTTCCCATTTCCTAATTTCTTTCTTTGTTTACTCTCCCCTTTTCTTCATATATCCCCACTACTTTTATCATCATTTTACGCATGTCAACTAACTGTAGATTTTCTTCTTCTATTGGCCCTTTATGTTCAACTTTGTCTTCATCTTTCACCTTGTCTTTCTCCCCCGCTCCATTTTGGTCTTTTCCCGGTGGTGTTCTGTACATTTTCGGATTTTTTTAGAGTGGATAGTCACGAACCTCTCGATTGAACCAAAACTCTCCGCCCTCAATCTCTCCCTTTCTATTGTTTTTCTGTACTTTCCCCTCCTTTTTTCCTCACGCTTCGGCATACAGAACACTTCCTCGTCTGAGCGAGGGGCTATTCACTGAGTGAAAATGAGTGCAAGAATTCCTGATTTTCGAGATAGAATCGGAGGGAACACGGATGAATTTAAAGAATACAAGAAAATCAAGAAGACTACGAAATGAATCCCCTATTCTAGCTGTGAAATTCTGTATTTCTCTCATAGATGTTTTCTCATAATTGGTCAGTTGTATGTATCAAAAAATGTTGTCTTAGAAAAATATGCTCCCCTGGGAGTAGTCCAACTTTTGTTACAAACTTTTTGCTGTGGAATCAAAAATTAAAAAAAAAGTTATTTTTTAGAGGAAATTAGACGACACATATTTTTCCGTTTTGAAAAAAAACAACGCACTATGTTACGAGTATTTGAATTTTGACGTCTATTTTTCCAAAAAGACAATTTAAAAAAATTTCATATAGTTTTTGACCTAATTTTGATGTTATAATATCTTTTTGGATTTGGAATCTGGTGGTGTTTACCGTTCTCTTGCTAAATCTGTCGGAAATTTTTTTAAAGTTAAAAATTGAGAAAATGGCGATATCTTGGTTGAAAATATAAAAAGTCGATTTATTTTATGCCTATTTTGTACTCTGTTTGTTTTATTTATAAGGAAGACATCCTGTGAGTTTTATGGGGACTAAATTATTTTTGTGGGCAGGAGAAATTTATTTCCTTCAAATCGAGTTTTCGCCTTTTTCTGCGATTTATTTATTTTTTAATTAATGCAGTAGTCCTCTTATAATTCTGGGGTTTCTTAAGTTCAAATATAGCGTCGGCTAGGTCAATGATCAATTTCGAGAAAACATTGGTCAAAGAAATAAAAAAGTACAAAGACAGAATAGAAAGCTGTTGCTCTTCGTAGCAAGATATTTTATCAACAGATTTCAAGAAATAAAAGATACTTCTGGTAGCGACTGGCGTTTTGATTAAACGGTCGAAGAGCGATTGCACGGGCACTTGTAGGAGACAGAGCCCCTGGCGAGGGCTGCGGAGGGGTTGATCTTGCAAGCCTTAATGAACCCATGTAAAGCCGATGTACTATTCGTACTTTCTAATTATACCAAGTTTAACTTTGAACCCGCAGTTATATTCATTTCATGAAGATACCCACCTGCTTCCAGGCACGCACCACCGAATCCTCCGAGTACGCTATTACTTCAGAAGTGGTCCTTTTAAAGACCCTTTCGCCTCGAGTGGATTATGAAAATCGCTAAATTGGATTACGCGAGTGCAACGCATAGAATATTGTAAACTGGAAGTCTGTGAGAAGTTTGTGCGTCTAGAAACGTTCAAGATGGCGGCGGCTGGCTATGAGTGAAAACGTGGTCTGCAGTAACGAAACCTCTTCATCGATTACTTCATCATGGCGGAAGGTGGTGAGCGACCGCCTGTTTTCAAACAGCAATTTGAAGAGTTTGATGCCCAAAATATGGAGACCCCATTCATACCTGGGTTAGGACGTGGCAGAGGATGCGGAGCATCATCAGGACAAAATTCGGGGGAACGCCAGTCCGGCGGAAATCCAGGAATAAATAACGAAGAAGCACGAATCCCCAACGAACGTGTACAGAATGTAAACGTGCGGCACGACCTGTTCGATTCGAGACAGCAGAATTATAATCTCCCCCCACTTCCGCAAAACGTTAACATGAATCACATGTTACTGAGTTTACTTGAAGATGTACGAACACGGGAACAAACGATGATGCAAATGTTTGACCATCTACTTACGGCACCGGGCCCTGTTCCTGTAGCAGCTCCCACAATCTTGAACGCAATCCCGAATTATCATATCGTGCCTGATTTGACTAATGACTGGAATGAAAGGCCTTCATAATTGGCCGGAAAATTTCACCCCTTCAGACGGCGCGAGTGCACATGCTTGACGGTGCGCGCGATTGGTACCGATTCAAAGCAGACGAACTCAGATCTTGGACGGTTTTTCGCGTGGCATTTAAGGCAAATTTCGTAAGGCCACAAAGTGCAACGCAAAAATGGAAAAAGATGACCGATTGAATCCAGGATCTACTGGAACCTTAAACAAACTACTTTCACAGCAAATTAAGACTTTGCAAGGAACTCAATTTACCGATTTCGGACGTCAAGGAACAAATCCTGTGTGGATTATGGTCGCGAGACTTGTGCAATGCGATGGCAGCTCGAGCACGCGAAAATATTAATACTTTGCTTCATGACATGCTGGAGTATGAAAGCATGAATAATCAACGAAAGGAGAGAGTTTGAAGCCACAAGGAATGTACTAAACACGACACTTAAAAGAAAACCTTATCGAATTACCAGCCGAGCAGTCACGAAACTTTAGTCTTCTTCGATAGCTGTCACCCTGATAAACGGCCACCAGTAAGAAATTCAGAAGGCCAACTAAAATGCTGCAATTGTGACAGATATTGTCACACTTCAAAGAATTGTCCTGAACCTCAGAAGGTCGAATCGTGCAAAAATTTTGAAGCCAAAGGACATACCCAACGCCATTGTACCAGTAAAGCCACAACTCTGAAATCGGAAATGAACCAAGTGGCAACGGACAATACGGACAATGCTGTCCATAAATGTATAAAAGAAATTGAAGTCAGCGGCCACGCACTCACAGCTTTGATAGAAGCGAGTGCTGCCATGTGTACGTTTAAAGCGTCGCTCGTGATAAAATATTCTTTTGAAATGGTACGTGAGAACACAGTTTTAAAGAGTTTTGGTCCGCATTATTATACCACAGACTCTCTGGGTTATAAAGTAATTAAAATTTCAGTCGACGGCATTCTTGTGCCCAGTGTTCGTTTACTAGTGGTTCCAGACGATAGTCAGACTATTCACATTCTGTTAGGGAGGACCTACACTGACTCTAAATTTGTAGGCTGTCACAAAGTCAACAAATCGTTGACCTTCGTGCGAAGTGAATTCTCACGATTGGCTAATCTGTCAGTCAATGAGAATCACACGGAAAAATTTAGTGCGGTCAGTAAAGTGGATTTACCCCCAAATTCCATAAGTTTTATCAGCTTTGTGTCCAACAAGGACCAGTTTCCTGTGCCAATGATGAACTTGAGCTCTTCTACCCACACAGTGCCAAAGAAAACGTTGGTGGACAATTTAAACGTCCTCCCAGTTCCTAAACGACGATCAATGGAGGCAGATTTGGAGCCAGTCTTCTCAGAAGAGGTACACACTGAAGAATTTCAACCGTAAGAAGTTAAAAAGGATCTCATCGATATTTTAAACTAGTTTCGCCCTGCAGTAGCGAAAAATATGCGAGAAATTGGTTTGCACCAATTTAGTGTGTATGGACATTGTGGAAAACTCCGACGCTAAGCCCGTATCACGAAAACCGATTACTGCGAGTGACAAGGAACGTGAGAAAATCAAGGAGATAGTGCGTGAGTATAGAAAACTGGGTTTTGTGACAGACACCATTTCTTCCTATGCGAGTCCTGTATTTTTTGTGAGTAAAAAAAGTGATGATCCTCGCCTAGTTGTAGATCACCGTGCGCTTAATAAGCAAATTCAGCGGATTCATTTCCCTTTACCAAGTTTCGATGACCACTTAGCTAGATTAGGAGATAGCAAAGTATTTATCACGTTGGATCTTGTGCAAGGTTACATGCAGATAACTTTAACTCAGAAATCGAGGGCAAAAACGGCCTTTATTACCCCTGATGAGACGGGACAGTTCACGAGAATGGTGTTTGGTCTCATGAACGCACAAATTTACTTTTCTAAACTGATGTATCGTGTTTTAGGGCCATTGCGTAGTCATAAAGTGTTGTTCTATTTAGATGACATTTTGATACCCGGAAAAGATTGGAAATAGTTAAGGGGACGGTTAATTATTTTCGTGAAAGCCCTGATAGCGGCAGGTTTAACAATCAATCTAAAAAATTGCCAATTTTTAAAATCTCAGGTGACCTACCCTAGGGTTTAAAATCTCGTGGAAAGGAATTCAGCTAGGTGCGGAAAAATGAAACGCTATAGTACAGTTTAAAACACCAGAAAATGTACATGAGGCACGTCGTTTTCTCGGATTATGTGGGTTATTTCGACGATTCATTCATCAGTTTGCCGGAATAGCGAACCCTTTGTACGAAATTTTAAAGGAAAATCGAAACTTTCAATGGACCCTTACGAACACACCGTGTTTCGTTATTTAATCGAATTGCTAGATAACGAACCGATCGTTCAACCTTTCTGCACAGACTGCAGTGTTGCTGCAGCGTGACAATAATAATAAGCTTTATCTCGTGTACGCAATTAGACGTAAGACCAGCGAACCTGAACACAGCTACCACTCGAGCAAGATTGAATTATTAGCGTTAGCGTGGGCACTGGCGCGTTTCAGAAACTGGTGTTGCAACTTTCTTTCTGATTATGACTTTGAGGTTGTTCACCGCCCAGGGACGGTGATGTCTCATGTCGACGCTCTTAGTCGAGCACCAATCTCCGATTCTGTCATAAACGAAAACGAAAATGGGGTGTTTTCTCTAATCAATCAGGAAGTAGAAGTGCTGGTATTCCAGTATGCAGACGAAAAATTGCGGCGAAACTACGAAATATTGTCTAAAATGCGAAGCGAAAGATCAAATCACGAAAAGAGCGAGGTTGACGTCTACGAATTAGTCAATTCAATTTTGTATTACCGCGAAAAGGACAAACTCCTTTGCGTCATACCCCATTCACTGCGAAAAAGTAACGTGATAAGGTACCACGACCTCCAAAGTCACGTGGGAGCGGACCGAACAGTTTCCAAGTTAACGGAATTCTACTACTTTCTCGAGATGCATCGTTACGTGCGGCAGCATATTTATTCCTATTTACAATGCCTCATGACCAAAACAAAGACTGGTCGTCCAGACCATTCGGTAAAGTGCATATTGACCATCTGGGTCAATTGGTTACAACGACAGAGAGAAATAAGTTTATAATGGTTTTGAGAGACACGTTAACCAGGTTCGTGGTACTGCCAGCAGTCAGAGACACCTTGGCGATAAATGCTGTACGCGCCTTAGAAAATGTAGTCTTAGATTTTATAGCACCAGTGCTTATAGTTTCAGATCGTGGCTCGTGTTTCACGGCAAAGTTGTTTCAGGATTTCTGTACGAAACACGATATTCGTCACACGGTAACTTCTCCTCGTCATCCACAGGCGAACGGCCTCGTGGAAAGGACTAACGCCACCTTAATACCGGCAATTCAAGGAAATATCGAATGTCAACAAGGACGAGACTGGGACAAGCAATTGAAAAAGGTCCAACCGGACCTTAACGAGTGTGCTCATGCTTTTTCTACTTGAAACCACGCAGCGTCTCAACTGCTCCTGTTCGTTTTTCCCCAAACATCCGACCAGTAGTTAGTCATGTCTTTCAATTGTGGGACTGTCTTCCTGGTTATTTTGCTTTACACTCAGTTCGCGGTAGAACCTACGTTCATCTTCCTAAAAGCTACGATTTTGCTGTCCTCTTCTAATAATTTTCTTGTACCCACGCAGTCTAGCAATAAGAATATAAAGTCTCTGCAGTTAGGAGTCTATAATCTCATCCAATATTACTGGTGTCAATGTCTCGATGTACCGAGGTTGGATGATTTTAGTAACATGGTGTATCAGCTTTCTGGTTCTATTTCCGTTCTTATATTGACTGAATCGACCCAATTTGTACATTACTTTATTGTCATCGATATCCAACCTGATTTACCATGGTAGATCTCGATCCCTTCCTGGGGCAAAAACTGCGTTTGTAGGCCTACTTCTGCGGCATATTGGATAATTTGTAGGCTCCGGAATCTTCGATCATGGCTCCTACTCCTTCTATCGTAGAATGTAAGCAAGAGCAAGAAATTTACGCAAGAGACTTCGTACAACACTATTCCTTGGAGACCGGTTTCCAGCCGCGGATGAGCTTATGCGGCAGACGGCACCGTTGGAGATGAAGGTTTCACCTTCGGATATTTTTTTAGAGCTACCAATCTTTGTAGAATGTTATGAGGAACAGTGTTGACGGACCAGATGAAGTGATCCCAGTAGAACAGCCTTTTGCACCCGGGTCGCGATGGACTCAGCCTGACGCTGGCAAGCCAGGATTTTGTTGAGGTGGCTAAGAAATGAAGCTTTCATGACTCCAAGACAGCCGATTATGGGAACTATAAGATGGATTTTGTAGCCTTGGTACAGCCTGCTCAGCTCGAAAAGAAGTGTTTGATATTTCTCCCGTTTTTCTTCCTCCTTTGCCGTGATATTATTATCGGCTGGTGCTGAGAATTAAATCACGTAAATGATCTTGGTCTTCAGATCTTGGAGGACGATATCAGGCTTCGTAACACTGATACGTTAAGTGGTGGAGAATGAGAAATTCCAGTAGATCTTACACTGATCACTCTCCACAACGGAATCGACTTCCCATTGGGCGTATGGCAAAACGGGCATAAGATCAGCACCATAGAAGTTACGAAGATGGTACTATAACACTTTTAGAGCCGCATTGTGTCTCTCTATGTACCCGTAGCATGCATATTTTGAGCATCCACTGAGAACATGTCCAAGTGTTTCTAGCTCTTGATTGCACGCTCAACAGTTGGTATCGCCTACAGGTAAATTCATTCTGCGCTCGCGGAAAAACAAAGCTGTCCATAAAGCCGCACAGTGGGACGAAAATGGGTTGTCGGGTTCAAAAATCCGTCTGCAACGTATTTCGCAACCAAATGAGACGAACCAAACTGCAAAATGCTCGGAAAATCGATTTATTTAATCAGCAATTATGTGCCAGATTAGTCTGATTTATGTAATACTTCTAACCTATATCCCCATAGTTCGATTAACATAACCTCAAAAGCTAGAAAGTGTGTATTAATGCAAAATTTTATACCCATATATTTTTTTGAGTAAATTTGAGTAAAATCTATAACTTTGAGTTTATAAGGCTACTGATTACGTTTTTTCGGCGGAAAAAAAAACAATATGAAAAATAATCGATTTTATATACAGTAGAATAAAAAATGATTGAAAATGAACTTTCTTTAAAAGATATAATCATTTTTTATTCTACTGTTCTCCTCACAATATGCACAGACGAAGTCAGAAATGACAGCCGTGAGACAGTTATAGAGGATCGAGGGACAGGTGATGGGTCGGTAGTCACTAGGACTACCAACATCTACCTTTTTGGGTATCATATACTTTACGCCCTCCGTCATAAAAGAGGGCAAGTGATCTGGGTTCTCCAAGATGTTTTGAAGGGCCTCAGAAAGGGCGGGTTGCAGAACATCTAGGTATTTGTACCAGAAGCTGTGCACCCCGAACACATCCTGCGCTTTTCAATTCTTACCTCTCTTTAGGATACGAGTTACATCGGAGACTGATATGGATAGACTATTCATCCCAGACAACAGTGCAACTCTGTTAGTACGTGAGCCCGCAACATAAATGGCAACGTGATAGGGATAAGAACAATTTTCACCTGAGAGGTTCGACTTATGATGACATGCTGGCAGGACTGAGCGGAAGAGGTGGGCGGTGGCGACCTGGCACAGATGCTAATTTTTATAGCTCATTAACGTGAAAGCAAAAGCGCTGCCAGGTGGCTTCAAAGTCGTTGGAAATTCAGGTGAAATTTCTTCATATTGATTTTACAGGAAAAAGTTGGACTATTCCCAGAGATGGATGTTTTCATTATGATATTTTGTGATAAAATTGATACATTTAGAGAGAACATCTACTAAAGACATACCAGAACAATGAAAAGTGGTTTTTCTTTACAGCAAATCATTTTTTCGAAAATTTTCAAGAGAGAAAAGATACTCATTTACAGGTGTACTCCAACATTAATAAGGAATATTTTATTCAAATGTTTATCTAACGGGGGTAGAGGTTTGCTGAGCTTGACGTGTCTTCGTCGAAGAACGGTTCTGGCTACATCCTGCTCAGTTCTAATTTGCACAGATTCTCCGATGTAACTCGTATCCTAAAGAGAGCTAAGAATTGAAAAGCGCAGGATGTGGTTGGGGTGCACAGCTTATGGTACAAATACCTAGATGTTCTGCAACCCGCCCTTTCTGAGGCCCTTCAAAAAATCTTGGAGAACCCAGATCACTTGCCCTCTTTTATGACGGAGGGCGTAGAGTATATGATACCCAAAAAGGTAGATGTTGGTAGTCCTAGTGACTACTGACCCATCACCTGTCCCTCGATCCTCTATAACTGTCTCACGGCTGTCATTTCTGACTTCGTCTATGCATATTGTGAGGAGAACAACGTCCTCCCCGAAAAACAAAAAGTTTACTGTCGAGGCTTTCATGGTTGCAAGGACATAGCCTTGCCTACATTGACTACTAACAGGCGTTTCTCTCAATACCCCACGATTATTTCCTTGAGGTCCTTACGACATATAAGATCTGTCCGCGCGTCACCCAATTTCTGGATCTCGCTATGCACACGTGGTGCACCAGGATTAAATGTTTTAGACGAGGCGTGATACCCGGTACTTGCCCTTTAAAGGAGGCATTTTCCAAGGTGATTCATTCAGCGCACTATGGTTCTGTTTAGCATTGAACCCACTCAGCTGGACACTCAACAACACGTCCTATGGGTTCAAAATGAAGGTGAGAATGGCTGCAGTTTTCTGATGGTATCGGACTTTCTCTGGCCTGACTGAGCTTAAGACTGCTTTTTCGGGTCGCCTTAATCTGATTCTGGCGTCTGGCCTCAGTGCGAAGAACATCGCAAAGACAATTGACACCTATGCCATTCCTCTCCTCACATACTCCTCTGGATTAGTCACCTGGTCCATGACTGACCTCGAGAGGCTTGAAAGGATCATCCACGTGAAAATTTCAGAGCACAGAAACCACCATAAAAGGACAGCTATAGAGAGAATAGTTCTGCCAAGCAAGCTTGGAGGCAGAGCGGTCTTGGATGTTTGTCGATTGTGTGACTCTCAGATTACACAATTGCGCGAATAATTCCAAAACAGGACTAACATCTCGCTCTACGAATACATCTGTAGAGTTGACCTGTATACCTACATGAAAGTTGCAACACTTTATTCGACTATTTGACCATTTAATGTCTGATATACGTTAAGAAGAATGTATTTTCAATATGTTACATCAATAATATATGCAGAATGTTGATATTTATATCATTTTTATTAATTTTGGGTTACAAGAAAATATCTAAAAGTGATAGATTGCTCTTTATTTCACAACAACATTTTTTTTTCAAAATTAATTAGTTTTAGAACTAATTTTTCTGATAATTCATGTACCGAAAATTAATTTTATTGTGAAATAAAGAGCAATATATCACTTTTAAATATTTTCTTGTAATTCAAAGTCAATAAAAATAATTTTAATGTCAAAATTACTCATATATTATTGTTTCAACATATTGCAAATACATTCTCATTGACGTATATTACACATTATATGGTCAAATAGTCCAAAAATTTACCGAAACTCTAAAAAAATAGCGGAAAAGTCGACTTTTTCAAGTAAATTAGGGAACGCAACAAATATTTTAATGGAATTATCGCTATACAGGTATAAATCGACTTTATGAAACTTTAGGGGACTGTTTTTGTCTCCCAAAAGAAAGTTTTCACTGATATTAGAACTTCGCGCAAACAACTTTTTTTTCGATACGCCCTATTATACAGCCATCAATTATGTTTTCGATGTTCTCATTGGGGTCTCCACAAAGGCGGCATCTGTCAATAACTACTGCCATACTGAGGATGCATTTTTGGTAATTCCTTGTCTTGTTTACACTGTCCTGGATGGCAATCACAAATCCTCTTGTCTCCAGAAAGAATCCTCCCCGCCTTAACCAAAGGTTTGAAGCAACACTATCCACGCAAGGAAGATCTAATGTTTGGGGGTGTTGCTTTTACAGCTATTTACCTCGTCACTGAGCAGCTAGCTGCTCAGCGTTGAGATGTCCGATGTTCTGGAAATCAACAGCTGCAACTTTCATGTAGGTATACAGGTCAACTCTACAGATGTATTCATAGAGCGAGATGTTAGTCCTGTTTTGGAATTATTCGCGCAATTGCGTAATCTGAGAGTCACACAATCGACAAACATCCGAGACCGCTCTGCCTCCAAGCTTGCTTGGCAGAACTATTCTCTCTATAGCTGTCCTTTTATGGTAGTTTCTGTGCTCAGAAATTTTCACGTGGATGATCCTTTCAAGCCACTCGAGGTCAGTCATGGACCAGGTGACTCAGCCAGAGGAGTATGTGAGGAGAGGAATGGCATAGGTGTCAATTGTCTTTGTGATGTTCTTCGCACTGAGGCCAGACGCCAGAATCAGACTAAGGCGACCCGAAAAAGCAGTCCTAAGCTCCTTTTTAATTGCATAGTGGAGCGGACCCCTCCCCTGCAATAGGTTGAGGTACCTGTACGATTCTTCATTAGTCATCGCCTCAAGCAGAGCGCGGTCGTCCAGTATCAGGCCAGAGAAATTCCGATACCATCAGAAAACTGCAGCAAGATGTTAAATGGCTTGTTCAGTTTCGACTCTGAGCTTGCATAAACCTTTATGTCGTCCATTTAATGGAGGTGAGTGAGTTGAGACTCAGCCACTCCAACCTTCATTTTGAACCCATAGGACGTGTTGTTGAGTGTCCAGCTGAGTGGGTTCAATGCTAAACAATACCATAGTGCGATGAATGAATCACCTTGGAAAATTCCTCCTTTAATGGGCAAGTACCGGGTATCACGCCACGTCTAAAACATTTATTCCTTGGGCACTACGTGTGCATAGCGAGATCCAGAAATTGGGTGACGCGCGGACAGATCTTATATGTTTCAAGGACCTCAAGGAAATAATCGTGGGGTATTGAGAGAAACGCCTGTTAGTAGTCAATGTAGGCAAGACTATGTCCTTGCAACCATGAAAGCCTCGACAGTAAACTTTTTGTTCTTCGGGGAGGACGTAGTTCTCCTCACAATATGCATAGACGAAGTCAGAAATGACAGCCGTGAGACAGTTATAGAGGATCGAGGGACAGGTGATGGGTCGGTAGTCACTAGGACTACCAACATCTACCTTTTTGGGTATCATATGCTTTACGCCCTCTGTCATAAAAGAGGGCAAGTGATCTGGGTTCTCCAAGATTTTTTGAAGG